>CANYCX010065846.1:0-32029 GCA_948193385.1 Breynia disticha f. nivosa
TGTTTCTTTGCTAACAAAGGAATCATAACTTTATTAGAAGTTATAGCTATATCTAAAGCTCTTTCTTGTATGTTTAGACCATAAAATAAATTATGTCTCCTGGGTTTAATTCCTAATCTTTCTAAAGTACTTACTTTAAAACCTGAATAATTTGATAATGAAAAATTTTTATTTTGTATCTATTTTAGGTTTTTCTTATCTATTAAGATTCCTTGTTTATATTCTACAGTTCTTTCTATTTGATTATCTGTAATTTCTATATCTAAATTATTTATGTTTTCTTGTATATCTAAGTTACTTGTAGTAGTGCTTGCTATGTCCATTTAATTATTCTTCTGAAGATGTATATTCAATATCACTTAGCATGAATATACTTTCATCTGAATCTATACTAAAATCATCTAATCTAATGAAATCTCCTTGATCTATCATTTCATCTATACTTTGATCTATTTCAATTTTGTTTTTATTCTTTTCTACTTTTTTAGGACATCTGTTTGAATAATGTCCTATCTCTTTACAATTATAACATATACATTCTTTTAGATTGGTCTTTCTTTGTTTATAGGTTGGTTTTTTGGTATTTTTATATCCTTTATGTTTATAACATCTTGCTTTTCTTTTCTTAAAGTATGATCTTTGCTTTGTATATTGTTTTCTCTTTGTATATTTTCGTTTTATCTTTCTGTAATAATAAGAACTATCACATCCTATCATTATTGGCATCTTAGGTTTGTTACAACATAATGAATTTTTTCTCTTTAATCCTTTTGATGCTTTGGAAAGTATTGCATCAGCACACAAATTGCTAAATTTATCTCTCCAATGAGCTATTCTTCTTCTTAAAGAATCAAATGTTCCTGAGTTATATGTTTCTATTAGTTTTATTCCCAAAGGATCTGGTATCTTTGCAAAAAATAAAGATAAGTAGTTACTAGTATCTGCTACTTGATTAAATATATGGTAATAATAATCTTCAAAAACACAAATATATCTTTCAATTTCACATATATCACACAATTGCAATCTCATTAATGCAGTATAATATTTAATTATTGTTGAGGAATCTTCTATATATTTTCCTTTACCATGGAATTCTAATCTAAATGTTTCTATTCCTTGTTATCATATTATTAATATCATTATCAGAATATATTTCTGATTTAATAGTTTGATCTATATTGCTCCAAAATTTTTGTGCACTATTTACTAAAGTTTTTTCAAAAAATCCTTTTGTAGTTTCATAATCCATCTTATTAACTGAAACAACTATTCTTAATGCAGTTTTCCATTTATCTATTGCTTCCTCAACATTTATAATACAATCAAAATTAGCATAAACTCCAAATGGATTTGTAGAATCTAATTTTGTTTTTTATAAGGTGCATATTATCTGAATTACTTCCAGTGTTCATCAAACCAGCATAACTAGTAATAGTTTTGTTAAAATTTTCATTTTGTTTAATAAGTGGTGTATTACTACTAGTAGGTATATCAGTAACATTTGGATTCTCATATTTTATTTCATTTGGTTTTAAATTTGTAACGTCCTGGAAAATATTGGAATTTAAATATTTCAAAAATACAATAAAACGGGATCGAATCGGATCGATTTAGGTAAGAATTATGAAAAACAGCAGTTAGCACGCTCGTGCAGGACGCCCCGTGCTCATGGGTGCAGACGAGCACACATCATGCTCAACCTGGAAAATTGGCATGCCCTCGTGTCGAAATAATTGTAGAACGATATCGTGCACGAATAATTGAAAACTCGTGCTAAGATTGCACGACACAACCAAATGGCACGACCTGTGCTCGAGGTCGTATTAGCTAGAAAGATATCTAGTAATATGTTCTGATTCATTCCATTCGCAAAAATAGAGAACTAACAAGCAGCTGAAGATAGAAACCCTAAGCCTAAGTCCAAGAACGTGTGAGAGGCAAGAAACATCAAATTCTTGTAAGAATTAGTCATCCAAGTCAATTAAGGTAAGGATTGTACTTTGTATTACTTGGTTGATGATGAAACTTGCTGAATTTTGATTAGTTTGAGGTTGGGCAGTCTTGTTTAGTTGCTGGAAAGATGGTTTAGGATTGAAAGAATTATATAGAATAGATTGAATGATTGATTATGGAATATTTGATTGTCTAGGAGGATCTAGATGATTTTAACTTGAGTGATTAGTCGGTGGAAGCAGTGCAACTTGCACGTATTTCGAGGTAAGTGGTTTCGTACACTTACAATATAAGTGATACTGAATTTATAAGTGTTAGAACACTTAGGGATTTTTCCTTAACCATAATTCATTAAAAGCTTTAAATAGCTTAAGATGATGTTAAGGAAGAATTGACCTTATGTTATTGATTCATATATAAATTATGAATTGTGTGAATATGCTCATGTTTAAAATGATGATATTTGCATGCTCGATTGGCTTTATGTCGTGGTTACTATTCGTATGTTATGTACGATGAATATGGAAGCATATGATTTGCTTTGTAAGCATGTGTGTGAGCATATGTGATCCTTTGAGGTCGTGGCCCTTGTGGTCGATGATGTTATTTGGCGTTTATGGTCGTAGTCTTTATGATCGATATTTGGCCTATATGGTCATGGCCCTTGAGGTCGGTTATTGGAGATATGTAAGCCCCGAGCATTCATCTTCTGAAATGTGTGTGCATGTGCATACATGATTTATGTGGCATTCATTGATAGCTTTTTAATCTTGCTTCTGTTATAATGAATGATGGACATGTATAATGTTGTTTGAGCTTAATGCTTGATGAATTTATGTGCTTAAATGCATGTTATGGTTCTTAAGAGTATGTTGTGTTTTGTGATTGATTTGACTCTTAAGTGAGTTAAATTACTGATATGAGTGTACATAAGTTATGTATGATGTACTGAAATGGTATGGACCAAAGAAAATACAACTAATACTTAAAGGACATGAAATCAGAAATTGATTTTTTGAAACAGAAGTTTGGCACGCCCTCGTGCTGACTAGCACGCCCTCGTGTTGCTGGGTAACCTGGAAAAGATATTGAGCATAGTATCGTGTTCAAAGATGGCACGATTGTGTTACCTGGAAAATAAATTTGAACACTACTCGTGTTTGTTTTGGCACGACATGTTGTTTGGGAGATTGATATGAGCACGCCCTCGTGTTCATTCGGCACGACCCGTGCTGTTCCCCTGCATTTCATTTATTCTTAATGAATTGTGATTTACTTACTGAGTATATTTTTATACTCACCACTTTCATTGTTTAAATGATGTACAGATCGTAGGTAGCTGCGAGTGGACTAGATTAGCTGTGATCAGAGATAGTGCGATATACGACGAAGGTCCAGCTCCAGAGATTGTCTATTTCAGTTTTTGGCTTTCATATTGTGTATACTATGTATGTATGCATTTTGAATAAATTTTAAAACTAGGTTGTTTTTCCGTGCGTGTGTATTTATAACTATGTTTTGGGCCGATGTATGTTTATAAAAGAAATGTTTGGTTATTATTACTCTTATTTTGAAAGTGAGTTCAAATTGGGAATTTCGTTTTAAAAATTTGAGCATTTCAAAATTAATAAATCGATCTTCTATATTTATATCACCTATTTTAGTTATTAAATTATCAATGTCAGAGGGAATATTATCAATTCTCATTCACTTTTTGACATGTTTTAATTTTTCTAAATGATTTAAAATTGGATTTTTATTGGTTTCTTCCTTAATTATCTGTTTATTATCTTTTTATTTATTTTCTATCAATTTTTCAATTTTATTTAAAATTATTAATATCATTTCTCCATAATATACTATGGTTTTTTATATTTTAATTAGGTCTTTATCTATTTTTAAAGAATTATCTTGTTCTTTAATATTCTATATTCAGTACTAATTTAATTCGAATTATAACACCAATATGAATTATCAATGGTATTATAAAAAAAAATTCATCTTTAGTTGTATAGTCTTCAATTGTTTATTCTCAAATCATTTCTTTAATTATCTTTCTAATGATAAATATAATCACTAGCTCTGATACCAATTTTACAAAGTATGTATTGTTATCAAATTTCATTATAATCTAAATCAATAACACTATTCATTTCCATACAATTTTTAGTCAATTCTAAAGTTTGTTTTATCTTGTTCATTAAATACATTTTTATCTTATAATCTGGATTAGGAAATTCTCTATTATTATCTTTGTCTGCTTCTATTTGCCTTTGGACTTCATGTATTATATCATTAATTTTCTGTATAGAAGTTAAATTAATTAAAACTAAAGATTGTTTAAAATCTTCAATTTTAGCCATTTTATAATATTCCTACAAACACTTAAAACATTTTCTTATATAATATAATCATTTGTAAAATAATAAAAGGTCCATCATGCTTCGTACCTGTAATCTGTGTTGACCGAAGTATCACCGGGTTACACCGTGAAACTTTTACCGAGCATTTCAGCTCCAACCTATGAATAGGTAACTTTCCTGTGACTCCTTCAGCAATGCTCAACACAACCCTATTTCATTTCCTACCTTAAGGCGTAAAGATGACAAGTTGAAGGGTAAAGTGTTTTCTTTTATTATAAACAAAAGATAAAATATAAGGACTGATTAAGACGAATGTAGAAGAGAAGAAGAACTTCATTTATTCATCATAGTGTTTACATAGGAAAGTGTTTTTAGAAGAAATTCTATCTTCATGCTCGATGCTCTTTCTTACATTTTTCGGCTCTATTTATAATAGAGCTTTTCTACTATTCCTAATATTTACATCTTTAGAAAAGATAAATACATAGCTCAGAATAAAAGATCTATTACTATTTACTTTATCTTATCTCTTTCTTTATCGCTTCTTTTTCTCCGCCTTACCTTATGCTGGAATCTTTAGTCGCTATCCTTTTTTCAGAATCCATAAACATTTGTCTTGTTGTACATGCAGGACAAGTGTTCTTCTGGTGTTTTCTAAATTGAAAAAAATCTTCATTTGGGCTTTTGGAATGGATCTTATTATTCCAGTTTCAAGGAGATTTATCTTTATCTTCATAAAATTTGTTGCTGCAACCAGAGTTATCTTTGCAGGGGAAGTCACTAATGACAAATATATCATTTTTCTGCTATAAGTTCAGAATCCTCTTTAAAAACTACTTTCTAATACTTGAAGGATTGCTCTTACTCCAATAGCTCTTCTATAATGAATATCTTTTTCATCGAATTTTATAAACTCTTTATTTTGCTGTGGTATAGCTATCGTAAATGATTCAGCTTTTCCTTGTTGTATATAATAATAAGCAGGGTATCTCTCTTAATTATAAAAATCTGGACCAGTAGAAAAGATTTTTAATACAAAAATATCTTTGTGAGTTATGGTAGGATTATTAAGATTACAATCTTTAACCCCATATTTTACCCATTGTGGTAGTAAAGATATCTCATGAAAGTTGGGTGAGGATAAATATATTGAATTTATAGCCCCAAAATCATACCAATATCTAATATCCCAAGGAGATGAATCTTGAAGATAATTTATTCTAGGATAAATCTTAGAATAATCAATATATCTTCAGTTCTAGAAACATAAAGCAATTCTTTCATTATCTTTGCTTGTTGTTCTACTAAAAGGATCAATTTGTTGTATTTTTGGTAGATCAATTTATAAAGCTCTTATCTGAGATTATTTGGTCTTAGAGATATCTGTGGTTCTGGTTGTTCTATCTCTTTTGGTGGTTCTGATGAAGATGCTCCTTCTAAAGGCATTGGAGTTATCTAACATATTAAATTCTTAGCTAATCTATTAGTCAATTCATAATTTTCAATCTTTCTATTAACTGATTGTCCTTCATTTAAGAAAAAATCTTTTAATTATTTCGAATTACTTGGAAGATTTACAATATCTATAATGTCTGAGATGTTATCTTTTATCCCTTTGATAGATTCTTCCATATCTTGTAAATAATAAATGATACTACATATAAAATATTCCTTCAGGCTTTCCATCCCTAGTAAGAAAGTTTTCCAATATATTTTTGTTAGATCTTATGATTTCAATATCAAAACTATATTCAGCAAGTAAAATTTTCCATCTAATTAATCTCTTATATTCAGGCTTACTAGGTAAATTATTTTGTATAAAAGATTTAACCTGAGTATTATCTGATACAGGAATAAGAAAAGAATACATAATACAAATATAGCAGTCAGAATTGAATAAAGAATAAGTGTATTAACAGAGACTTCAATTCACAGAGTTGGTATCATTATAATAAAATGATAATTAATCATAGATGATTACTCACTGAGCCCGCAACTCACTAACTGCGATTTTATATCATGTTTCAGGAACATGTAATAAATAAATGTTTATTGAAGAAAATCTAGAAAGTATGTTAGTTGCCGCTCCTCAGCACTTCCTCTCTCTACAGTTAGATTTCTATATACTTATATAGATATGTGCATACAGATATTTATATGATATTGTGTGTTATGATAAGATGATTGTATGAATTTACATGTGATTTATTCCAAGTTGATATTAGATTGATATACAGGGATACAACAGATTGCATGCAAACCATACCTGAAAAACATGAGTGTTGTATTGCAGATGAACAAGAACATGGTGGTCTAATACGAGGCCATGCCCATATAATGTATTACACTAACACAAGCTATGTTCTAGACTGAGCTATAGGCTAGGTTGTATACTCTTATATGCAAATACAAAAAAAGTTTTCAATTACTCATAGATTCATTATCCAATGAATAGTAATAACATGATTAAATAGGTAATAAGTTTAAGATGTTTCATGTTCCACCACGAAAGTCAATTCCAAAACCTATAAATAGAAAACACATTGCGTTGCATGGTCTATAGATATTGCTTACTCAATTATCTCCAATGATTCCTCATAGTGTCTTTTCCTTCCTTGATGAAACAAATTTCTTACACTTGTTCGGTTAGAAATGACTGCAAAAACAAAAGAGGAAGACAATTAACAAAATAGTACCACAAAACACAAGTGAATTTTGTTTAACAAAATATATCTATACATGTGTCAAAGAAACAATCATCAATACACAATTCAAATTTCTTTAATTTAAATTTCTTTAACCTTAAAATCTATTAAACCTTTATACAGAAGGCAACGATAGACCCAGGAATTTTTTTCAACGGGGGCACCGAATTTGGTGAGATTGGCAGTGACGAGATATTGTACGAGGTTGGATGACTCAATAGTAACAATTTATCCATTAAATAAACAGAAATATATTCTAAACATAAGAATCGCAAGTCTTTCACATTTATTCATTAAATAAAAGTCAAAATAAGAAATGAGATATGTAAATATATATCTTACCACCAAAGTTAATATTTGTATGAAAAACTTAAATGTCATTGTTTATGATAATAAAATATAATTATATGCACTTCGATAATAGATATTCATATGATTTTATTGGTAGTTGAAAAATCTACAACAAACCAAATCCATGTTAAATCATTTTCATGTTCTATGAGAAAATTTTAGAGCTTTTTTTATGCTTTTCGATTACTTAAAAGCTATCTTAAAAACAAAGCTGGCATAATAACTCAATGCACTAGTTCCTTTAATTTCATCAAAAAAACATTAGCTCTACTCCAACCTTGTAATCAGAAAACTATTTTTTAGATCTATTTTTCAGGAAAAAAACTGATTTAACATGATATCAGCAAGTCAAACTTACATAGAAAGAATAAACATTATTATAACTACAAAGTGTTTGTATAAATTTCTCAATAAATTCATAAACACAATGAGCATTTCTTAAATTTAATTCACCCAAATCACAATTATACAACACTAGTCAAATTCAAATTCAAACAAATTTTTTGCTAAAAAACCAACCAAATCACACTCATACAAACTCATAAACGGTTTGATAAAAACCAAACCTCCATGCAAACTCTAGCATTGCAAGGTTGTGGAAGGCTCAGGCAATCAATAGTGATAGTTCCTTGGCACAATAGTGATCACACTAAGCCATTGATGGTGGAGAAGATGTGGGAAAAGAGGGATGTGCATGTTATGGTCAACAATTTGTAACTTTATTTCTTTGTACAAAAAATTGTCTTTTTAAAACCAGTTAACCCCCCATGGTTAAAAATAAATTGAAAGGCATGTCATGCGGTGACTCTCTTTTGTCTTCCTCGTTTCTTATGTTCTCAATCCACACAATTGTCACTATCCCCTTGACCAGTGAACTAAGAGTGTCTAGCCTCACCCAAATGAAATAATGAGTTTCATTATTTATCTGAATATGTTCAGTATCACTAAAATATAAAGAAATGAATTAGAATATATAAGGATGACTCAGTTAATGCCTTATGGTAATTTTGACATTTAAGGATAAGAGACTATATAAGATTGCATTTGGTCAACATATATCACCGCATCTTCATCTGATTTAGGATGCTATTCTAACTCGTTAGAGTGCATAAATGACCTTTAAGAAGTTTTAATTCCTAATGTCAATATTAAATAGATCTAAAGGATCTCACATGAAAGATTGGCCAGAAGAGCAATTTTGATATTTCCTTAAGAGTCACGTATTTGGGCCAATTTATTGAGCAAATGTGTGAGGTTTAAATAGGTGAATTATGGACATGGTTTAGGCCTAAAATCTTATAAAATTCAGCAGCCCCATTTAGAATTAATATTTATTTATGAATTACTAAAATGGTGGAAATAAAAGAAAGAAGATTTGGGTCAAGCTTATCCTTCTAATTAGCTCTTCTAATTAACATGAACGTATAGTTAAAGTGAGATAAAGCCAACATTTAAATCCAAATCAAACCCTATAGAGTTTTATCTTATCTTGGTTGTGCATGATGATTAAAATTAGGTGATTTTATCTAAACCTAATTAATCTAAATATGTATAAACATATAAGCATAAAATTAGGATTTTTGACACACCAATCTCTCTCTCCTCTCATTACTGTAATCTTAAACTACTTAACTAGTTCAAATATATTTCATGTTTGGTTATTTGAGATGTTTTTATGGGGATGTCTTGATTTTTTTTAATGTTTTTCCGCATTGCAAAATCTTTATTAAGTTATATAAAAACCTAATAGTGTTATCAAAGCCATCTCACATGATTTTATGTGTGTTTAATGCCATAAAAGATTACCTATATCGACTATAACATGAAAAACTACATGCTAAAATTTTCTAACATAAATGTTCTATTTTAATTGATCATATAAATAGGTTTTTATGTTCAATTGAGTGTTAAAAATTTTAATACATTGAATTAACGTGTTAATTGAAAGTTTTAATGGATGGAATAAAACCTAGGTCATGGCTGAATCCATTGATGAACATAGTTAACCTAGATTTTGTATGATCATGATTTTTACGTGCTATTTTGAATCAATTAGATGTAAAATGTGGTTAGGATAATTAATTGATATTAAAAAAATGATTTATCATAGATATGGCCATTTATTAAAATTGGTGTATATGTTTGGTTATTTTAATCATAATGTTTAATTGATCAATTAACCTAATAACTGAGTCGATTAATTGATTGTGCCTAAAATTGAGTGTAACATATTTTTAATCAACAAGTTGTGTTTTATGTTATCATAATTAATGAAAACCAATCTAGGAAAGATCTGGGCTGAATGATAACATATTGTTTATGGTGTTCATTAACTCTAATTAATGACATATAAAATTATGTACATGTTTTAATGCAATATGGTGCATTGTTTGTTTGTGCTTGTAAAAAAATGAATCTTGAATGATCTTTATTTTGTGAATTCATGTGTTTGATAATATGTTTAACATGTTTTGTGTGTTTCATTTATGTTGTTACATATTATGTCCAATTTTGATGTTTATGGAAGTTTTGTGACATTAAATTAAAATTGGAAAAATTAGAAGTTTGCTAAAGTGTTCAAAAGGCATAAGAACATCTAGCATGTGTTAGGGTTTTAAAAAGATAGTTCATTCAATGAGCCTATTGGGCCTTAGTTTAAGCCGCTCAATGGGTTTAATCTTAGTTAGCCCACAAACACAATTTCCTTAATGAGCTTGGAAATTAAAGTTAAATTCGTACTTTGTTTGATCCATGAATGATATAATTTTAGTGTATGTCTATTTAAATGTGATTAATGTATTTTCATAATACAATCATGGGCCCTGGCCTTTGTAACTTTGAATATGGCATTCTAGTCATTCAGGATTATTGTGCAGTTTTAATTTCTTAGTATAGAAGAAGATTTGAAGACTTTGTAATAAGCCCACAAGGAGTATGAAGCTCATTTATTGGAATGGAGAAGCTCAAACTCGAAGACTGTATGTAATAGTATAGGTGTTTTAGTTGTAGGTTTTGGGCCCATGATTGTTTCATTTGATTTTATGCAAAATTTTTATGTTGTATATGGATGAATGAAAAAACATTCGCCATGTAAGAATTTGATAGGTGTAACATTCTCAAATATGTTAGGATTGATATATAAGGAAAATATGTCAAAATGGAATCGAATTGGATCGAAACAGGTTGAAAGATTGAAGAATACTGTAGATTGCCCAGATTAACGTACGTTAATCTGGAGAGCTTTAAGAATAATGTACGTTATTCTATATGAAGAATAACCCACGTTAATTTAAAAAATAATGTACGTTAACGACCGACATAGCTGTTTCTAAAAAGGCTCAGAAACGCCTCATTTCGACCCAAAAACACTTCTAAACACTTCTAAACATTCTCTCAACTTCCAGAAGTCATCCTAAGGTGTTCTAGTCATCCAAACAACCAACAAATACAATAATTATAGCAGATTAATCACGAAATCATGCTCTAAAGTAAGTTTGTTCATTTTAGGGTTTTAAAGGGGATTTTCTGATTTCGATCCGAAATTGTTGTGTAAAATGGATGTGTTTGGTATGGTTTTGATGGGTTTTTGCTGTAGATCATTAATCTATCAACCAAAAACTTCAAAACACAAGATTTGAGCATGATTCAAGAAATTCAAATTTTTGGAAAACTTGTGAATTATGGATTTTTGGAAAGATAGAAAGTTGTAACAGGTTTGGTTGATGATTAGTAAGTGGTTGGATGATAAAAAACATCAATTGGTTGCCTTAGGACAGATTTGGTATGGAAAAAGCTTACTAAAATGGTGGAAATTGATGGATAATTGGATTTTGATGATTCTAAAGGTAGAATCAATGATGAATTGGTTAAGTAATATCATATTTATGATTATTTTCGTACAGGAGCATTTGTACGACGGGAGGTGTGATTTTTCAGGGTAGTGTTTTTTTCGAGTTTTGCACGTATTTCGAGGCAAGTGTTCTTACGCTTACTAAATTGACTTATAATTAGTGGAATTACGTTGATTAAGCAAAGTTAAGATAGTTAGCCTATAATGCTATGTTGAGTTGTTAGGTTCTTAGTTGAACCATAATGAATGAGATGTTTGGATTATGATATGTTTTGATTGAAATAGATTGTAACAAATACTCAAAAGAGAATTGTATAAATAAGATGTATTGAATTGTTGTTTTGTGTGTTAATTAATGCACCTAAACTATAGTGAAATCGGAGGAGGCTAGGCCGTAGATGTTGATGTTTCCCCTGCGCATGCAACACAATAACTATAAGGATCGCTTGCTGAGTATTTTTAATACTCACCTTTTATTCTGTTGTTAAATGTGCGCAGATCGACAGTAGCGTGGTACAGGACTTGTTTTTGGAGCGGAGCACGTGCGTGTGATACGGATTGCATAGGTCGGCTCCTAGCAGATTTTTTGGGATCTTTCATAATTGTGGCATTTGTGTTGTTTTAAAATTGAATCAACAGCTTCCGCATATTTTACATTATTTTTGGTATTGGGCTTGGTTTTAAAACTAAAAAGTTTGTATGTCACTTTTAATTTCATTTACATATGAATGATTGATGAGTTTGCAGTGTGCAAATTTATTTATATAAAAAAATAAGTGAAAAATCTGTATTTATTGAAAATGAACTTTATAAATTTGGGCGTCACATTTTTCCTTCTCTGTAGAATTAAAACTAACATCTTAATATAACAACTGTATCAACTTGAACTCTTATTCTTCCACAATAATACTTCCTTACTTTAGAACAAGAAAATTCTTCTGTTTAATGTTTATATATATATATATATATTCACTTCTGACATATACTTTCTTTTGAATTCTCTCAAAAAGTATTTCAAATAAATGTTGAAGAGAATTCTCTATTATATGAAACTATTCTCCGCCATTTATATGTATCATCTCTCAAAAAGTATTTCAAATAAATGCTTCCTGTATTTAAATTTATCAGATTTCTTAAATCTAATCTATAATAACTTGTCGATAATTCTCTGCATACATTGTGAATATACTGATTACTATCATTAAGGGTATACTGAATCATAAGATTCTTGATTTATTGATTATTTATAACTTTTACATATAATAATACTTTTATCAAAATCATATGTGAGGTATACGTATAACAATATACAGCCCAACCTGTAGCTCGATATACAACATAGATTGTGTTAGTGTAATACGTGCCATGGGCACGACCCCGTATTATACTACCACATTCCTATTCATCTACAATGCATAACTCATGTTTTTTAGGCATGGTTTGTATGCAACTATTGTATCCTTGTAATCAACCAATTATCAACCTGTTATAAATCTTACCTATTTATTTCATTTCATATAATAATTATTTCATATCATTTGTATAAATCTTCCATATAATCATAAAAACACACATATCATGAAACAACTATCTGTACATATAACTACACATATAATTATGTTTGACTGTAGAGAGAGGAAATACTGAGGAGCAACAATTGACCCAATTGTTGGAGTGTCACTATGATATTTTATTTACCACCTCTTCCTGAAATAAAAATTGTAGTTGTATGAGTTGTGGGCGCAATGAGTAATCATATATAAGAAGTTATCCATTTCGGTATTTTTATAATTTTACCCATACTCTATCTGTTTATTTATGTATTGAACTTAACTTTATTTTCTTTATATCTAGATGTCGTATTCTTTCTTTATTACTCATTTTGTGTAACTTGATTCGTATTCATTTTTCCTGTCTGTTCAAATCATATTATCTATGGTAACAATTGTATTTGTACGTTCACGTTCATATATAAATCATGTAATAATTGAAATGTATTTCCTGTAATCATATGTATCATATCCGATAAATCTGTATTTACAGCATTCAACGTAAAATAACATGTAACTGTATAATGTATAATCTCCCATCTCCCTTTCCGTGTCCACTTTCGTCTCCCCTTTCGTCTCCAAAGATAGATCATATCCAATCACCTTACCAATACCATATCATATATCATAGCATATCATATCATATCGTTTCACCTCATCACCTTATACCATTGTATAACTGTAAAATATTGTAACTTCCCTGTTTCTATTTTTGTTACATATGTACCTGTTCGTAATTCTAATACATATATGTATACATCCTCATATTCCATATTTTCTTTTTTCTTTCGTTTCATATTTTTGTACAATCATTCAATCGTATATTCATATATAAATTTATTAATCATATTTGCTGGTATATGATCATTTATCTATATCAATAATATAGTTTTTGTAAATATGAAGTCATGAATGATCATGAACTTCCTATTGCATTGATATCTCTATTTTTCTTTTAAACAAATATTCTATATTCATTATTTTTTATTTCTTCTTTATAATTATTTTTAGACTTATCTTAGTTATATTATCATAAGGTCATTTCCTAAGGTTTCAGATATAATCATATTTATCCTATCAAACATCTCCATCATCCAGATGTATATGTTGTCATTTTCTTTGTGCTCGTAAATTTTTCTTGTTGTTGATTTACGTATATGCATCATCTCAACTCAAATAAATTAAACAAACACTCCGACTATCCATATCATGGCATATGTGCAACTCCTACACACCCTGTCAACAATTTCTCACACTCTAGAAAATTCTAACATTTCTCATATAATTCATACCTCTAACTAATCACACAATCATCAGGGTGTATTCTTTTTATTATCTTTTTCTATAAGTGATCACATATAAAACTATATTTAAGTAAGTCTGGATTACTCACATGCAATTCTGTATTTTTCTGGAGCTCCCTTAGACTCTGTTTTTATTTTGTTAACACAATCGACCTCCTATATAACCACATAGGAAATCCTCTGTAAAAATCAATTTCGAAGATATATTCATACCTCAAATCCAACATTGATTTCTTACCGTTAACTTTGCAGATTTCCTGCCTTAGATATACCAGTTAATTCTCGGCTCGATTCTACGATCAATTTAATATTCTATACTTGTTTTCTAGCTGAATTTCACTATCACTCTTATTCTCACTCTCTCTCGCGCTCTGTTTTGTTTTTCCTGCTTTCCTCTGCTCTGTTTCTGCCCAAAAACAACTTAATTATGATGTTAAACCTCAGCACGACCATACCAATACCAACACAGCCCGTGCCCACTCAAATTTTACACTCTTGGCTCCAATTTCCAATGTTTCTAAAAATTTAGTACTTCAGCATGCCCTGTGCCAATATCAGCATGACCGTGTCAGCATTAAAACTTATTTTCCAGCTCATTTTTAGCATGATCGTGCTCATATACTGTCCCAAGAGCACGCCCCTTGTGTTGCAAGCACGCCCACTATGTCGTTCCTCTGTTTTCTCACTGATTTCACTTCTAAACTTCATTTCTTCATAACCCTAAACCGTATGACTCTTAACTTGTTCAATATTACCATTTAACTTATGTTTTATCTCTTATCTTTGTTAAGTTCACTAATCACTTCATAATCTTGTTAATCGTTTTACTTATCTATAGGGTTTTAGGATGTGAATGTTACAATTAGGGTTAAGGTGAAAGAGGATATTTAGGTTTTACTCCATTAGAGGTTTAATTGTTAAATTGATATTTCAAATGAGTTTTTGACATGAAATAATGATTAAATTTTTGAAAAATCGGATTAGAGTTGAGCTGAGCACTAATTTCATGGATTTTGAGGTAAGTACATCGAACCACACTTACTTTGGTATGTCTTGCATCTGTATGGTTAAACATATTTAATTGACTACGCATTTGTTGAAATGTTAGAAAGATGAGTCTTAAAGGACTTGGATGCTTAACGTCGCATTGTATGATTTTGCTTGAGTTGTAAGAATTCTGTTTTGAGAAGATTAAATGTGTATTTGTGATGGCAATGTGCTATGAAAATGATATGGTATGAATCAATCGATAATGAATTATAATGTGTTGTGGAAAGTGGATTGCAGAAATGATGGTTGATTAATTGATTGTGTGTTGGAAAATGGAAAAGAGGCTATGCCAATTGAGTGCAATTACTTGAATTGATGTTGGTTTGCTTGTTAGGAAATGCAACGATGGCCGTGATAATATTTGTACATGATTTTATGAACCCGTGCTTAATTGTGCGCAATGATGATGGTCGTAACCTATGTGAAAATAAATGGTGGCAATGGGCTGCATGTTTTGTGTGAATGATTTTAGATAAGTTGTGGTATATTGGCATGGTTATTCACTTGATATTGTGGTCGTAATTTTGAGCATTTCATATCATTTGTTGCATAAGCATTTGTGTGACACTTGGCCGTAATGATACCGCACTGGCTTGAGGGAAACAGAGCGAGAGCTTGTGATTGTAAATGAAATGGGCTGGGCTCAAAAGAAAAATAGGGCAAGAGCTCCTTGACCATAATTGATATTGGGCTAGGCCTGAGAAATCGAGCGAGAGCTCAAATGTTTGTAAAGAGATGGTAGACCCCGAGGCATATGTGTGTGCAAAAATGCATTAGTATTGCATAGTGCATCCATTCATTGTTTCATGAATCTAGTATGTTAAATGGATGTCGTGAAACTCGTTTGAATGTGGACATGGTGAATACCTTTGTTTAAGATTTGGATTGTTTTGAGTATGATCTTATGCCTGTGTTTAGTTGTGATTCTAGACGATGGTACAGGTTGAAGTATGTTGATATCGAGATGATAATATATAAGTGTGAGAGATTGTACTATTGACTATGATTGGTTTTCAGGGTTGATATTAGGTTGATTATGAGTGTATTTTAGGTTACAGTAGATATACACAAACTGTGTTTAAATGTTATAGGCTTTATATTGTACAGAACAGAGGGCATATTAGATCAACACAAAGCTGAGCCCATGGACGTGTTAGCTAACAGATCTGTGTTCTGGTTATATATTAGATCGAGCTATAAGCTGTTATATAGAATATATATATATATATGTTTGAAAGTTAATGACAAAATGACACTTATAGGTATCAAATTGGACAAATAGGAAAAAAAGTTTTTAATTATATAATAAAGATAGTTAAATGAATAGTGATTATTTAATTAATAAATTAACAAGGTTAGGATGTTTTTCTTTGGGCACGCCCAGTGTGTTGAATGAGCAACCCATCATGGTGACCGTGTTTCTCAACATAGGCAGTGTACCAATTTTAATCTAACAGTGCATTCAACATGAGAGGTGTGATGTGTTGCACAGGCACAGTGTTACCTAATAAAAACATAGAGTACGAGCCATGTGGAAATCGACATGCCTGTGTCGAGGGTCAGAATCCATGTGTTGGTGAGGTTTTTTTATTCTTGAGTTTATAAGGAGGGTTTTGAGGGTTTCAATTAGGCATCTACGGTAGAACACATCATTCTAGTGGAGTAGAGATTTGATTTAAAGTTGCCAATTCATGTTTCAACTTAGGTTTCCTCTCATCTTTCCATTTCCTTGCTTT
The DNA here is from genome assembly GCA_948193385.1 of Breynia disticha f. nivosa. Lineage (NCBI taxonomy): Eukaryota > Viridiplantae > Streptophyta > Magnoliopsida > Malpighiales > Phyllanthaceae > Breynia > Breynia disticha. The sequence goes on from CANYCX010065846.1 coordinate 16,866, forward strand.
GTTTAACATTTAGTTTATGTTTCTGACAATTTTCATTTTTTCATTACAGATTTTCTTCTTGAGGTTGCAATTTAGATTAATGAAGGCTTATTGGAGTGAAGATTTTTGAGTTTTTATTGCTTTCATTTCATTTCTGTGTCAATTCTTGTTGATTACAAATTTGTGATGATGATTTCAGTTGATTTGATGTTTGGTTTTTGATTTTATGATGTTTTCTTTATGTTTTAGGATTTGAATTTTCTTTGGAAGCTTAGATTGCTTGGGTTTTGTTGAGATGACAGGTTTACACTTTGAATGATTATTTTGGATTATCTTGTTAATGTTACTCCATGATTTGAATGTTATTGCTAATTGATTTATGCTTTTATTTGTGGTGAAGTTTAGATTTCATTAGGTTTTAATTGTTTGGTTTTGATTTGAATACATTTAATTTGGTTAATTTAGATAGATGAATTAGATTTAGGTTTATTTATTAAATTGAATTAGTTTTATGCTTTTAATTCACACAAACTTAGTTTGGGTTTTAGGTAAAAAAATCAACTTTCAATTGGACATGACTCTTAATAAGTAATGAGAACTCTCACAGCAATTACTTGTTCCACAATGTACGATATTAAGGCCGAACTTCATTCACCTATATTTCTTGATTGCGTGCACTTGAAAAAGTCAGCACTTAGGTTTAGACCGCAACAATAAAAAAAATTAGTGGAATACATGTGCATATTTGGTCCTATCACGACTCTTTAGGATTTGATTGGTATCTTGCACACATATAATTTCTAGACATAATATCAAGTCTAGAAGTCAATAAATAGAGGAGTGAGCCAATTATACCTCTATATAGCTTTACATCCACCATTTTCTATCCTCACTTTTATCAACCTTAGGTGTAGATGTCATTAGAGTTTGCATTTCCTTGCAACCATGAAATTTAAATTTCTTTAGCAACTCCTTGATGTATTTGGTTTGGTGACTGAAGATTTTTTCCTCTAATTGTTTGATTTGAAGGTCAAGGAAGAGAATGAGGTCTCCCGTCATGCTCATCTCGAATTCACCTTTCATAAGAGAGCAAAATTCCTCACTCATGGAAGGGTTAGTAGTACCAAACACAAGATCATTTACATATACTTGATAAATGAGTATTTTATTATTAAGTTTCTTAATAAAGAGAGTATTATCCTTATGACCCCTTTCATAGCCATGATGAATTAGAAAAGAGTTTAACTTCTCATACCAAGCTCTTGGTGCTTGCTTCAACCCATATAAAGTTTTGATCAACTTGTATACATGCTCTAGATGCGATTGATCTTCAAATCCTAAAGGATATTTCACATATTCTTCTTCTTGAATCACTTCATTCAAAAAGACACTCTTAACATCAATTTGACACAACTAAATCCTCTTATGAGCCGCATAAGCACATAGTAATCGGATTGCTTCTAGTCTGGCCACCAGTGCAAAGATTTCTTCATAGTCCAATCCTTTTTCATGATTGGACCCTTAAGCCACCATACTTGACTTACTCTTGATCGGATTTCCATTTTCATCATACTTGATCTTATGAGCCCACTTGACCCCACTTATAACCTTTTGTTTATGAGGAGAGACTAGTTCCAATACATTGCATCTTTTAAATTGATTAAGCTCTTCTTGCATACTAATGTACCATTTCTCATCTTCCAAGGCTTCTTTGGTATTCTTAGGTTCTACCATTGAAACAAAGGCATAATTCCCATTGTATTCAAATAATCCTCTTTTATTTCATACTCCATCCTCTAATTTACTTATGACGTGATCTATAAGATGTTCCTTAATATTAGCCTAGTGATTTTAAGGGAGGAAGTGATTCAACTTGTTCTTTTTGAACTTCAACAACTTTGAAAACTTCATTAGCACTTTGATTGCTTTTTTCGGAAGTCTCACCTACATCATAGTTCTCAACAAAAACTTCCTTTCTCAGAGGTGAGGTCAAATCATCAAATTTAACATGAATTGACTCTTCAGCCACATTAATCCTAATATTAAAAACTCTGTATGGTTTATTATGACTAGAGCATCCTAAGAATATCTTGACATCAGATTTAGAGTCAAATTTTCCTAAATTTTCTTTGCTATTATTCAAGATGTATACCTTGCAACCAAATGGATGGAAGTATGAGATATTGTTACAGTAATATAGTTGTTTTAAGTTTTTTTTTACAAAGTTGTATGTTTTACTTTTTAATTGTATTTTGTACGAAATTGACTTTTGTAGGTATAAATTTCATATAACCTTTATATATGAATATAAACTTTTGATGCATAATTTTGTATCTATTTTTGCATGTATTTAAACTTAATATAAACTTTTAGTTTGATATATGATAAATTGTCATGTTTTTTTTTTATTTTTAAAAAATTAATATATGTATATGTATGTATATATATATATTATCATTTTAAACTAAATATCAACTTTATGTAAACTATATATAAACTTTATATTCTTCAAAAATCAAAATTGAGGTATATTTGCCAATTAAGAAGTAAAAAATGCAAATATTTTTAAATTTTAACTAGTTTGTAAATAAATAGTAAAAATATGAAACCAACCCTAGCTTTTCTCCTAAATGAAGACTCATTTTGACTAGGGTTATTTGTAACCAAAAAGGAGGTCTATTTTTATGTTTGGAGGAGAGAAAGTGTGTAGATTTCTTAATAAATATTGAAGAGGGAGAAGAGCTAGAGAAGCTCCATTTTTATGTTTGGAGGAGAGAAAGTGTGTAGTTTGTAAATAAATAGTAAAAATATGAAACCAACCCTAAACCCTAAACCCTAATACTCACAAAAGGACCCGTGCTCATTCTGCTTAATACCAAAAATTTCTTTCTTGTAATTGGCAGCTTTTGAGGCAAGAAAGTACTTATCAAGGAACAAGCGTGTCATGTCTATCCATGCATTAAATGACTATTGTAGTAGATAGTATAGCTAATCATGCGCTACATCCTCTAAGAAAATGGGAAAGCTCTCAACTTGACCTGATCTTCAACTCTTTGTGGTCGAAAGCTTTGACACACTATATAGAATTACTTCAAATGCTTGTGTGGGTCTTCATCTACCAAACTATAAAACTTAGGTAATAAATAAATGAGACCATATGAAAGTTGAAACCTACCTACGGTGGTTGATACTGAATGCATAGATGTTATTGATTTATATACGGCTAAGCTAACTCTCGGAGTGCGGGCTCAATATTCTCATGTTGTGCTGGCACTGCACCCCTTTCATTAGGATTATCATTCATCATATCTTCCTAAAAATTCTTCTTCACTTTTGTATCTGAATCAAGTGTGTTATAATTTTCTTGGTAACCTGTTGTTATCTTTGTTTGGTTTGCTTTCGTAGAACTTAACAGTTTTCTCAATTTTAGGATCGAATTTGAGATCTTCTACAAAATCAGAACTACACATACACAAACAAATCAAACAAAAAGGGTAAAACCTGAATGAAACAATTAAATTAAAAAAACTAAACAAAATAAAAATCAAACACACAAAAATAAAAGTGAAAAAATGTGCACAGTAGGAAAACCCTTCACGTCATGGGCATGACGACGCAGGGTTGCCTTGAAAAACCTGCACAAAACACAAAAATTAAGCAAAATAATGACAAATAAATCAAATAAATAACAAATAATAGTCAAATAATTAACTTGACACAGGCCCCTAGCAATGGTGCCAAAATTTGATAGCCATCGAGACTAACAAATTTAAAATACCCACTCTGAGAACTTACTAAATAAAGTAGAAGTGGGATCGAATCCACATATACTAGTAAACTAACTATTTGAAAGTTAAAACTTCTAAAATAAAATGGTAAAATGTTTTTTGTATGAGAAAATTGGTTTAAAGCAAAATGGAATTACTAAAACTAAACAAAATAATATTAAAAGCAATAGCATAAATTAAATGAGATGAAAATTCAATAATAAAAAGGCTTAGTCAAGATATTCTTTGGTTGATTCAATTCTCTGATCATTGATGCTAAAGATATAATTTATTGTAATTGAATAGGAAAGGTTATAGACACTGATAAATGCTGAAGCATCTAATTTCTACTTAACTATTCAATATTCTCGAGACACCTCGATCAGAATATTTCTTTAGCCTAAGAATATTCTTTTTGAGATACCTCGATAGAATTTAATTTTAGACTGCAGTAAGAATAATACAAGTCCAATCCCTGACTAAAAAATTCTCGACAACTAGATTCATTTAAGTCAGATTACTCATTTTCATTAACAATGAGACAACACATCATTGACATCATTATTAAACTACTACCAAATAGCTAAGAATCATATAGACCCACAATTCTCAGCTAGCAATCTATTATCATAATAATCAAATTGAGTGGTCATCTCAACTCAATCAATATGACAATAACAAAACCAATAAAACAAAGATCGAATAAATACTCAAGTTAAATAAATTAATTCAAATACAAAAGTCTCATAAAAACATTGAATATAACCTTAGAATATCTCAATTAGAGTGTTGGTTTAGCCTGACATGCTAAGCTTTGCACAAAATATGATAAAATAATAGTAGGAATGAAAGTACCAAATAAATCTTCAAAGAAAACTCAAGAGATCCACTAAAATTTCTCTTCAATGTGAGAGAAGAATGGGAGCTAAAAGGTGTTCTCCCCAATGAAAAACTACTAAAAGATATTTTATCTTCGTTTCTATATCATCCAGCAACCCTAAGAGTGCTTTGGGCCTTATTTTTCTTGTTTTGAGTAGTGTAGGCGTTGTCCCAAACAAGCCCAATTCTTCCCCTTCAATGAGTCCAATTTGTCTAGCAATATCCCTTTATAGCATGCCCATGATGTGAGCTCGTTTTATTTTTTAGCTATTTCTTGAATCAATCTAATGTCTGCTTCGTTACCTATGATAAACCTGCGTGAAATCATGCATAAAATAAACTACAAGCATCCATAAATAAAAAAATAAGAAATTATGCTAAAAATACTGAAAACCATATAATTGATCATGCAAAATGAAGTAAAACACTTAATAAAACATGCACAAAATACAACTTATTAACCACGAGAGGATGGTACATTTTTTATAATTTTATTTTTACTTAGTTTATTTAAGATTTACTTTCAATTCAATTATTAATTTCTAACAAGTTTGTCATAAACTTTTAGGAGGCCAAGCTCGGTTGGTAGATTGGGCCTCTGGATGTTTTCATGCGGATGCACGCTGGACACAGGATTCGACTCACTTCATTGATGAGAGATCTAAGGAGGTTCATGCAAGTTATATTTTACAATCTCTTTTAAAGTTTTTCATTATGTTAATTACTATATTTATATTTGATTTTTTCAATAGGCACGCAGTCAGTCTGCACTTAGTCAGTTGTCTTAGAGGACAGCACGAGCATGCAGGACCAGTATGAGGCCTACATGGAGGTCGTAGGCGGGGTCAACCCTGGAGAGTCAATTTTTGGCATGGGGATGCTATTTCTGATTTTTTTGCCAAACAAATTCGCAACCCACTGCGAGACCGCACGTGTCATGGAGATCAACCGGGAGAACCAGCAGCTCTGTCCTCGCATTAACATGTTAGAGCATTACACATAGGACATTGATCGACGCTTGCGGAGATTCAGCGAAATATGGAGTTGTACTTCTCGCATTCGCACATGGATGCCGATGGGTCTGCATCTCAGCAACCACTATCACCTCCACCTCCGCCCACCTTGTAGTATAGTTATTTTATGTGTAATTTTTACTATTTGTACGAATATTTTATGATTTATATTTTATATATTTTATTTTATTATTTCAATTTAATTTCTTTCATAATTTATTATTAATTAATTAAAAATATTATTTTAATAATTAATTAAAAATATTTTTTGTTCGACATTAAATATTTTAGTGTCTACGTGGACACTAAACTTATTTAACGTCACTAATTTACATCTACGTGGATGCTAAAGTTTTTAGCGTCCAATTTAGCATCCAAAAAGTTGGATGCTAAATGCACAATATTTTGTAGTGGAAGGACTGAGGGGATATTTGTTATGAATTTCCCCTACATTTTGTGGAGGAAGAGTCTAAATGGCCTAGAAGTTGCTTAGGTTTTGTCCTAAATGAAGGCGGATTATTTGAGAGATGGTCATCACATGTTACCTTAAAGTTTGACTTTTAATTTCATAAATAACACTTTTAAAATATATACCACCATATGCGACCTCTTCAAACTTTTTCTAAAATTACCACATATCCATATCATATCCACAAAACATCCACACATTAATCAATTTGTGGATGCATTCTGGATATATTATAGACACTGATTTTTTTATAAACGTTCACAACATATCCACAAAGCATTCACACATTTGATCATTTTGTGGATGTATTGTGGATATGTTGTGGACATTGATTTTTTATAAATTCAGTTTATGTTTTCAGATTTTTATATATATCCACAACATATCTACAATGCATCCACACATAAAATAAATATCCATAACACATCCACAAAGTATCAACACATATATTTTTTAAATAACACATCCATAAGTTGTCCGCAAGCAGTCCACGTGTATAATTTTATTGTGTCACTAAAAAACCTAGCTGTCAACATATACATGGCTATCTACAAATTATCCACACGTTATCTACAACATATCCACAAACTATATTTCTTTAATTTCACAATTACAAACATATTTTAACTCTCACTATAATTCTAGCACTTAACCACTAAATGACTAATTGTCAAACAAATCCTAAAATATTATAATATATTATTAATTTTATAGTTACAAATATATTATTAACTTGTCTATAATTTTAATTTTTAAAAATTAACTAACTTCGTAAGTTTTTCTAGATAACGTAAAATTAAATAGAACAAAATCAAAATCTTACATTAGTTATTCAATTAAAAGAAGAGGAGGAAGCAAAAAGGTATTTTATAATAATGAAAGAGAGATACAGATCCATACGATGATGTTTTATGAGGCACTGATTAACAAAGTTAGAGCTAGAAAGACGAGGTTGGAGAGGAGATGGAGAAAGCACAAGCACAAGAAAAAAAAGAATTAAGAAAGAGATTTAAGATGAGAGAAACTGATGACAAGTCTTTTTAGCAGTTGAGTATTTTATGGAGATTATGATGAGTGATTTAAGAAGATTTGATTATAATATATGTTGTTATTTTCTGAGATAAGTTTCAAAATTTGTTATTTAAGGAAATAGTTTTAGTGGGATGATATTAATGTCTAATCGAAAGTCTTAGTTGACATTTATGTCCTTTTCTCGGAAAAGAGGTAGAAAAGGGTCTATTTTTTATGTTTAGAGGTGAGAGAGTGTTCAGATTTCTTGAGAGATATTGAAGAGAGGAAAGAGTTAGAGAAATTCTATTTTCAGGCAGATCGGCTCTGATCGATAACCAAACAAAATTCGATCGGCATCAAATTTCAGTATGTTGTACCTATCAATGTCCTCTTCATATTCAATGGTCTGATTCTCGATCTAAGCTTCAGATTGTAAGATATTATATATTTTCTCTTTTGTATGTTTTTGGGTATTTTTTTCACTTTATATGATGTTTTGTTGGAGTTAGTTGATCCAAGTAGCATGTTTGATGATTTAAGATGCCTCTAATTGTATTTAGAGAAGAATTATTATTGTACCCACTTGTTGATTAATGGAATTTTTTATATCGCGTGTTCGGGTACCGTGGTTGCTGAGATATATAACTCTTATTCCGTTGTGCTGATGTTTGTGATTTTACTTGTGATCATCTTCTTTAATAATGTCATAGCATAATGATCTATATACGTGACTTTTCATTAAAACCCCAAATATTGTATGAGGAATCTCGCATAACAAAACTATGGTCGAGTGTTACTTTTAAATCAGTAATGAAGTGTCCCAACACTAAAACTAATTATACAATATAGCACATATATCAAACAATTTCATTATGTAGAGTGTATCAACTTAGGTGAGTTGATTTAAGTAAACAACGTATTTTACATTTATCTAAATGCATAATTAGTCGTTTTTTTTAAAATACATTAACACAATAAAATTGTACATTTACAAATTTCAAAAGATAGATGTCCCCAAAACAACAATCCTCACTTGGCAACCCTAGGTGCCGTAATCCCATTCACTACTCCCGAAGCTACTGGGTGTCACACTGGCGCTGTGTGCAATCTGCAATGCAATACAAAAATTTACACAAGTATTTTGATAAACCTAATGTGATGTATGAATGATTTTCCTAAATGAAATGTTTAAATTAAAATGCATTAAAACAATATCTCAATTCTGATTTTTAATAAATGCATTAAACCTAATTTTTTTTTTTTTGGTCAAGCCCCGGTATCCTCGACCCACTGAGCCGAGACTAATCCGGTTCGGGAAGGAGTTGGGGGTTAAGGTTTATTTCTCTTCCAATCGACGTTGCGGGAGATCGAACCGTGGTCCGCCCTACCAAGTTCAGCCCCCATTACCACTGAACCAAGAGATCGTTGGTATTAAACCTAATTCTTTGATATTCGTGCAACCTCAAATCCTCAATAAACACGTCAAGCTTAACTCTTACATTCAACAATTCTGCTAATAGCATTCTCGTATGAAAAAAATACGTTTACTAAGTTTTGACAGAGTCCAATTAGCCTAACTGCGAATATTTCAATTACTGTGATGCAAATTTAGCAAGTAATAAGTTAGACCGACAGGTCCAAACTTAATATTTTGGAGCTCAACAAGCAGTATCTTGCAGCTCTACCAAAGGCGAATATCAAGCCTTAGCAACAACCACAAATGAAGTTCTATGGCTTATCTCACTTTTAAAAGAAATTGGTTTCTCTCCAACCATTCCTCCAAAGTTATGGCGTGACAACTTGAGAGTTACTTATTTCGTTGGAAATCCAATCTTCCATACATAATTCAGACACTTCGAAATTGAATTCCACTTTGTTTGAGGTCTTGGGGCTAAACGACAGTTACAAGTTGGACATATTTCTTCTCATGATCAACTTGTTGATCAGCTCACTAAACTGTTGCCAATAATTAAATTTCAGGTACATTGAGACAAGCTAACAATATATTCTACTCTCATTAGCTTGAAGAAGAGTGTTAAGGTAATATCATCTTCCAGAATTGCAAATCAAACATGACTCTTATAATATCTCATGAATATCTTAATTATCTAGCTGTAGTCGTTATCATTACTTACTCCATGTCTGTATAAATCTTTGATATTCTTATCAATACAATCAGTAGAAAACAACTTTTCTATCAACTTATACTTAATATTCAACAATGTGTCTAATTTTGATTGCAGTAAAACCATCGTAAATAAATTCGTAAAATAATTATAATGCAAATTGCGGAAGACTTGAGTGAAAAATAAAAAAAAAATTAAATAAATAATGAGAATTTGAAAATATTTAATAAATATTCGAAGAACTGAGTAATTGCTCCAATGTAGAGCCGCAGGTTTACCTGAGGGTCATAGTAAGCAATACTAGTTCTCTCTGTCGCATTTTCCTGCAGAAGAAATAATGCAAGGGTTAGCATAGCTTATAAGAAAAGACTCCAACTACACAGGCAATATGTAGAGTTAGGTTTTATTCCAAACCTTACCATCTCTAACCAATATCAAACAGACAATTTTATTATTGACAGACAAGCTGAGCTCACATGATCGTGCGTGATCAAATTCATGAGTTAAATAAAGCAGAATATAATAATGAAGTTAGAGATACCTCCTGAAATTGTATTGGAGCAAGCAATCTTCCATCGTCATAACTCCGTCCGATCCAGGCAAACATTCTGCATTTCAACAGTTTATTAAAAGTAGAAACGATAAATAAGACAAATATCTAAATAAAAAAACCTGCTCAATTCTAACCTGAACCTCGAGAGATCGGTTGAACATTCTTTGATTGGTTGAACAACGACTGTTCCATCTTGCTCCTGAGCAAAAACAAAGGCCGCCGTGGTTCTCAGGCTATGTCCAGGAATTCTAGCCTGTTTTCCCTTCAAATCAGCTACCAAAATACCTCGCCGTTCTGGATTCACCTCTTGGAAGCAAAAATTGCTTATTTTCTTCCGCACCGATGTCTGAGGCTGCAATTGAAATGATAGGTCATCACGCAATATTAGCTTTTTCGACTTTGGATCCTCAGCGCAAACCTTTATGGTTACGAGCTCACTGGTTCTGTTGTCAAACACAGTCTCCCGAGTAGAAAATAAATAGGCGAAATGAAACATACATGGAACAGACATAAGGGAGCTGTCGATATTGAAGCAAGAGAAGTAAATGGAACACTAAACCCTAAACTCCAAATCCTAGGATTAGGAAAGACAAAGCCTCCTAAATGGCCCACTTTATTTGCCTAACTCTTAACAGTTAAGAGTCTTAACTGTCTTCTTGTATTTTTTTTTTTTTGTCTCATTTGTTATTGCATTTAACTATCTAATTTATCACGATGACAATCACCTTTAGTTCTATAAAAATATGGTATGATAATATATTACATTTAAGGCCAAGAATATACACATTTAAGGCTAAGTATGGGTCAGTTTGTTCGATTCTAGCCCAATAATCAAACCCAACTCGAAGTTCTATAAAATATTTATTTTATGACATAATTATTTCGGGATAAAATAGGTTGGATTTTTGGATCTCTTTCAGAGAAAACTGAATAAATTTGAATCAGGTTTCAAATTCTTTTTTATAATTCAATTTTTATTGAAAAAAATTGTTAAAATAGATAGTCCAATTTAAACAAAAATTAATTGACTATTCTTAATTAATGTATAAGAAAAGAATAGTAATATTGTTTTCAATCTTTACAAGTATTATTTTTATTATTTGGAGAATATATACATTTTTAATTAATATATACTTATGTACACTTTGTACACTTTTAAAAAGTGAATTGATTTACAAAGACACGTGAATACATGACCAAAATACACATTTATAAAAAAATTATAATTTTACACAATATATAATATTCAATAATATTTAAAATTTGTAAATATTTTTATGTAAATACACTATTTTAAAAGTTAAAGATTAATAAAATTAAACTTATACATATATATTTTTGCAATATAAATAAAAGATTATTTATGTTATCAACTCATGTATCTATGTAATAGTTTTTGTTTTTTTATTTAAAATAGTTCAGTACAATTTTAGTTTGTGTATTATCAGAACCGTAGCACATGAAAATTTTTGGATATCATCAGTTTGAAAAAATTTAAAAGTCAACAATTTTTTTGGTCCAATTTTTTATTCCAATATTTAGTTTAGTTTAGAAATCTCCAAAAATAATGTTCAGCACTAATCACATCCCAAATTTAAAATAAATGAATATTTACTTTAATTTTATCATATAAATATGTCATGATGTTTCTTTATCACGGTTAGCCTTGCTTTTTCCTTATCAATAATTATTAAAAAATATGAAAACGACCAAACTAATTAGTTTAAAAGATTGCATTTTTTAAAAATAAAAATAAGAAATTTAGAGAAATGGAGATGAGTTCTTCCTTTAAAATATTCAATACTAAAGCAGAAAATGAGAAAATAAAAAATTTGTTCTCAACTTTATTTTTCTATGTTTGTGAAAAGTGTTGAGATGATAAAAAAGAAAAGACCACTTACACGTTTCACTTCTCGGCAGAGGAAGTGCACAGCCCATAGGATTTTTTTTTCTGAACCACGAGTTACTCTGGACACTACAGACTAATCTTCGTTCAAACCGTGTAGGATCACAATTGCGGTAAAGCTCTTCCAACCAAGTTTTAACGCAGTTGCGTACTTAGGACTCGAACACAACTGCGTACTCCACGCCAATTAATCTACGCGATTGATGGTATAGGAATTTGTTTCTTTGTTTTGCTGCTTTTCTTTCCGTCTCTGAGTTATAGTCCAAAGTTATTATAAGGTTAAAAGTCAGTTATTTTTCCCCGTTCACTGTTGCAAGAAACTCAATTTGTTAGGGTATGTTCATTAAAAAATATATTTTCAGTTTTTTTAATTTGTTTTATTTTTTATTTTGTAGGAAATCATGAAAATTTTTAAAAAATATGTTTAAAAGTTGTCTTTTTTTATTTTAGAATACTAAAAATTTTGTTTAAATTTAACCAATTTTCTAAAATATTTGTATGAAAAATATATATAATTTATGATATTTTTGAACTAATTTTTTATAACTAATTTGTATTAAAAATATCTTCAATTTTATATTAAAAACTAATAAAATATATAACTTAGCAATATGATATTTTTCAACTAATTCTTTTACAACCATTTTATTAATTCAAACTACGTTACCTTGCTTTCATAAAATGGTACTAGTTTAAAAAAAAACTTTAAAAAAACATAGCTTTGAAAGTCTAAATAAAATTTAAATATAAATCAAATAAGAAATAAAAAGTAAAGAATATAAAATAAAAATGTATATAAAAAAAGGTCGTTGATAAGAGATAGTTTTATCTAAAAACAATATTTTAAATTTGTGAGATCAAAATAGAGTGATTTATAGCATGTTTTATAGTTTTTTAATTCAGAAAACAAGTTTTTTTATAAGAGAAAACTATAAAAAATTATTTTTAGTAATTTTTAAATTTTAGTTATAATTCAAAATTTTCATTTTCTATTTTTCTTTAAAAAAAGTATTTTAAACATGTTTTTTATTTTCCTAATTTTCAGAGAAAATATTCTCAAAAAGAGGAACTTTCACTTCAATAAATATTAATCCAGGATCAATAACTCTTAATTAGAACATGAAAATTACACAAATGAGCTCAATTGCCAAGTCAAACACCTCTTAGGTACTTCTCACTGCTGCCATAAACAGCTGCCTGTGGACACAATTGAGAATGAACATGCTACTCTCATATCTTGTGAGTCTGCTTCAAACGGGTTTCTTCTCATACTCATTCCCCCTTCAACAAGAAATGTTTATGCTTCATTTAGACCTTTTTAATTTCCTTCGTGAGTTCCTTTGGCTGGATGCAGATTTGTTTATGATAGATAAAATCTGTAACTTCAAAAGTTCAGAGGAGATATATAGATAAAAAAAAAACAAAGCCGAATTCATTCTAAAGCAAGTTATGATTTATAGTTTAGTTTTGATTTCTATTTGTTGATGGTAAATTTTAATAAAGTCTGGAGCAAGAATGACAGTTAAGAGAAGACTTTCAAAGATAAGCCCCGTCAGAAAGGGATTGATGAAGATCGACGAAAGTAAGGCGAAGAAAGAAAAGTTTTAGAACTACTCACTCAGAGCCAAGTGGATTGAAACAAGTATAGACAGAACCGGCGGAAATCAGTTCCACGGCATCCACGGAAAGAAAACTCCCGGCCGCATATTTTGAATATTGTCACACGGCATCGCCACAGTGGCAAGGATGTGGAGCTTCTTTTTGGAAAGAAAGATATGGGGTATTTGCTTTAAGAACGTAGACAATTTCTACCCAAAATGGATCTGAACACTGCTGTTATTGCATCGGAGAAAGAAAACAGTTCGAAAGCAGAAAGGTTCTCCCTCAGGCTCAATTGGGTCTTATGGTGAGCCTCTAGTTAAAACAAAAGATTTAAATAGTGTCAAAGACATTTCCTCTGAACTTTTGGGTATATAAACAAAAGATTTAAAGGAAGAAACATACATAATTCCACTTTTGTGTTGGAGAGAAACTGTGGATTGTTTACCGTGATAGGAAGCAAGTTGGCAAACTACTTAATGATGCGATCAGTGCAAAAAAACGAGAGGTATATTCAGTTTTTCTTACATGGTTATGAATAAATATGACAGCTTGTTCATATATAGTCAATGTTAGTGATGTCACCTCGTTTAAATATTAAGTCTTAATCGGTAAGTTTGTATTAATTTTACTAATTAAGTATTTATGTTTTCTTTTATTTCACAAGAACAATTTTTCACAAAATATCAAGCGGTATATTATGTAATTTAATACATACTTTCACTTATTCTATATACATGTAGCTAAATATCCTAAGTGAATTAGAGATAGATATTCTATTCTTTTAATTATTTCAAATTTTTTAAATTAAATTGTATCTTTTATTTATTATTTTATATTAATTATTGTGACTAATAATTTTTTTCCTACTAATATAGTAACTTAATTGATTAAATTAAATTAATTAAAATAAAGAAATTTTGAGAATTTAAAAAGTATTTATCTTGTTTATAGTTGAGTTTAGAGATTTAATTTTAATATATTTATATAAAAATTTGAGAAAAAAAAATGTTTATTTTGTTTGTGATTAAGTTTGATGATTTAATTCTAAAACTATTAATAAGACAAACAAAATTTTTCAAAACTATTTATTATATTAATTAATATGAAATATATAAACTAACTACAACAAACAAATTAAAAATTAAAAATTCTAAAAAATATAGAAAATAAACGCATTTCTTGTGGTTTATTAATTTATTATTTTATACTATTGTAATTAATAGTTTTTATGCTATCAAAATAAAGAGATCTCTTCACATAAAAATGTTAATATTCTAGTTTATACTTTATAATCTTAATATCTGACATTAGTGTGTTATGATTTAACATTAAATTTATAATTGAGTATACATTTTGAATTTATTGCTTTGAATGCAAATATTATTTGATGCATTTGAATCATTGTTAACTGTTAAATGTGGATTCTCATTTATGTGAATATTATTTTTCGTGAATGAAAAACAAGGTTGTGTATGTAACGCCCCGAAAATACCGTGTTAAAAGTAGGAGAAATCGCTGAAAAATGGCCGAAAAATGCCCGGAAACGGCCTGGAAACGACCTGGAAACCGTTCCAAGGCCGTTTGCCTTCCCATAAGTTGGGAACGGCCACTGGGAACGGCCTCAAGGCCGTTTCCCATGGCCGTTTGCCTTCGATTTTTAATGGTTTAAGTGCAGACGCGAGGGATTGATCGGGGAGAGAGAAAGTAAATCGAGTCTCGACCAAAAACACTCAAAAACGTCCCAAAACCTTCCCCAACACCTGCAACCTCAATCCTAGGGTAAATTCATACAAAAATCATCAAGAAAAACGCCCCATCCCCTAGACTTTCCTCCTCTCCATCACAACCTCAGCACTTGT
>CANYCX010065860.1:0-24191 GCA_948193385.1 Breynia disticha f. nivosa
TTTGTTCAATCGATTAATGATTCTAGTGTGATATATTTTTTTCCTGCAGATTATATGTAATAGTTTTTATACTATTAAATGCAATATAAATTAAATATATTTTTAGGTTAAAGGATCTTCTTTAATTATCTAATGAATTTCGATTGTTAAAGGATCTTCTTGATTTTTTAGGTTTATTATTGTAAATCGTTGGATATGAATATGTGATTAGCATTCATTGACAGCCACAACTAAGTTTAAGTAGGGTAAGCAGCGTATGACCTGCAAAAAACTTTTAAATTCTATAAGTATACAATTATAAAATCTAATTACGGTAATAATGTAATCGGCCCTTAATGATATTAGTGTTATTATTTATAACAAAAAGTGCATTTAAAATAAAAATAAACACTATTCATGTAAAATAAATAAAAACATTACATTACACTTTTTTGGCAGTATTACATATTAGGCATACTATATTATAATATCATCTGAGTAGTTGTCCTATACAAAGAATGGTGGAATTACTGTTTAAATAGTTTGTTGATTATATTAATTTTTTTAAAAATATTTTAACTCTGAAACTAAATATTCCTTCCGTTCTATAATATATGTTGTATTAAAAAAACATATTTTTTTCTATATTATATGTCTTTAACACTTTCAGTGCAAAATTTAATATTTTGTTTCAATATTGTTCTCATTAGTTTTGTATTTCTAATATAAATTTAATTTAGCGATTTTTTTATATACCAAGTAAAAGTGTATAGTAGTCGATTGTATACTAAATTAAGATATATTAATTGTATTCTTAATCTATGTACAAAATTTTAAACGACATATAAGAGCATCCCAAAAACCTCTCTTAATGGCTCTTTTATCTTAATTAAGAGAGCATGTGAAAAAAAAATTATCTCCAAGAGACTCTTTTAATATAAACAAACTCTTTTAATTTTAAAAGAAGTGAATAATTCATCTTTTATTTAAGAGAGTTAAAAGTGATTCTTTTGACTTATTTTATGCTCCTTCCGTCACATTTTATGTGACATAAAAGTCTCATTTTGATGTCCTAAAATAAATGATATTCTCAAATATTTTACACTACTTTACCTAAACTAACCTTCATTTATTTCTCATTTGACCAATTATAAACAAACAATAAATATTTTTGTTCTTAAGTCAAATAAAAAATATGAGTAAAATAGGAAAACACAGTACTAATTAATGCAAAAGAAAAGTTTAAAAAATTTAACATAAATTGGGATAGCGGAAGCATTATTTTTAGATAATGTGAAGAATAGTATGTTGATAATGAAATATAATTATTAATTTTATTAATAAAATATTAAAAAAAATAGTAGAAATTGATGTAAAGAGTGTTATTAGAGTGATTTATAATTGTAGAAAGTAATTAGTTCAGAGACTGAATAAAAAATAATATTTAAGAGAAGATTGTTAGGATGCTCTAATACGAGACGAGACGAGACGGAACGATACGATCAATGGGACGGCAAAAAGAACCTTTGCCTCTTACTTCTGATACGGTAATTTGGTGGTACACACGACGAAGATATTCTACTCAAAACTATGTTCAGTGACTGCTTCACTGTGCTTACAGAAACTCCATTTTTGCTTTCCTTGTCACAAAGCACCAGAATGCTTTTAATTCTTCCTCCTACACTCGAAATATCAGCTCTTACAATCGATAGGTTATGGCCTTTTAGCACTCTGATGAGCTCCGAGAACAATTCCGGCCGGTCTTCGCAGCAAAGAGTGGCCTTGATGAGTAGCTGATTGTCCTTGTTTGCCTCCGGGACTTCACATTCAACTGTTACTTCATCTATTTCTGTTGGAAATTTAAATGCTTCGTTTACTTCCATTGCTTTTCGCTTAAGATCCTTTATGTGATCAATCACAGTTCCTAACAGCGCTGCCTTGTCCATCTGCACCACTATTCATCACTTGAAATCTCATCCAAAAATCATGTAGAACCAGTTAAACAAGCATATTGCAGAAACGAAGCAAAACTACGTTTGAAAACTTTCTTGTTAGGTACTGCAATTCACAGAATTTTGTGTAGTTATATCTGTTTCAGGATTAGAAGAGTCTCTTGCCATGTCAAACGTGTTATAAAATCGGAAGACACGTCTGATTATAGATCGCAGGTGATTAACAAGATCAATGAAAAAGCATGATGATGAAGAAGATAGAGATATGCATTAGGATAAACACCTTATCTGATTTGGGAATTATCTTCCTGAGAATCCCAAGCTGTGTATTGATCCGATCACGGCGCCGTTTCTCAGCTTGCCTATGGCTTTTGGAGATGGATGCAGCCTTTTCTTCAGCAGATTCTTGAATTGATGATGACCATGTTGGAAATCCGTGAAGTTGGATTCGGTTGGAGGTTGGAATACCAGGTGGTAATAGCCATGGTACCTGAAATGACTTGTCATAAACTGAGTCACTGCTAGTGCTAGGTATCCAATTTGCAGAAGCATCAGCAGAAAAAGCAGGCCAATCTTGAGAATAACAGTTATCTTCCATGACTGAAAAAGTAAATACCTTCCTTACCAACTATAAGAAACTTAGCTTTATATCACTCATTCACAGCTACTGTTTCTGCAATAATAATGTGTGATCTGAGAATCTTGACAGTGATCGGTGTGATGTCCATGAGGCTTTAATTGGTCAAATGAAAATTGATTTTGGCCATATTCGGCTGTCACTTCAACTTGAATTTACTCTCACAACTTTAGCTTCATTCCACAGTCAGCCTCCATCTCAATACTAATCATCAAGATTTACAAGATGGGAAAAATGAACTTCATTTTCCTGAGACTGTAGAGCATTAACTGCATTGTTGTTTTCGTAGATTCATTAACCTGAGAACAGTTCCTGATCCAGATATGTGTGCGGTTATTTCTGTGAAAATTTTCAGGCTCTAAGGTGCAGAGTAGATGAACAGTTAGCTCTCAGTTTCCTTCATATTTGTAGCCTTTCTATTCTTCCTAGCCATGTTTAAAAGAAGATTTGATGCAATTCAATGAAACAGAACAATTTGGTAAAAAAAAGCATATAAAAAGAGATGGAATTGCAGTAAAAATGAACATGGGAAAGAATTACTTTTGTTCATCTCTCCAACGAATCTCGAAATGATCTCAAAAGATAAAGAGGCCCCTCATTTTGGTGGCTTTTGTTGTCCACTTTGAATGGTTCAGGGAAATAAAGATAGTCCTGTTGTCCTGCACAAGCAAACAACAGACCTTCAATTACAAATCACCAGTTGGTCACTGTTGATGGTCCCCAGGAGCACACAAACATAGTAATTCACCATAAAGAGTGACTTGAGGATTGATACGACCTTTGATCAACCACTCAAGTTGCATAATTTCTCAGGCTCTGCCCTTGTGCTGTGCCAATAATTACGTGTATCAGATTGGAGAATGACCCACTTCAAGTTTTGCTTAAAATTGTGAAACTCCTGACATGTTTCAGGATCCACTGAAATCATGTGCCAGATAGGCGAGTTTGCAATACGAATTGGACACGAAATGTTGTGTCAACGATAACGACACTACATTATTGACTCAATCTCACAGGAAGGTTGCATAAATAAGATATAATCACTTACAAAGCACTAAGCTAGGGTTGTTAAATACTAACCCGATAATACGATTCATGAGATAATGATTTTTTATAGGAACAAAGCACGACACGACTACGATACAATACAACAGGATCGCTTGCTTTTCACTTTCTAAGATCAAGCATAGGACAAAGAACCTTATCCTTCGAAAGCTGAACCTAATCAAAATCATGTCAACTTATTGAGGAACTTTGAGAAAAGGAAAACTTTAGTATGGAATATTACAGGGTAACTCTAATCATGAAGCTTACTTGATAAGGTAAAAGAGAAGTCACAATGATTAGCACGAACAAATAAAGCATTACAACAGCTTTTATCAGAAAATTACCCATTTCACTATTTGGACTTCCTCAAGCTATTGATTGTGTTGTCAAATCCAAATTTATCGTACAAAATGGTGAAGATATTACAGTGAAAAGTACAAAGGGTAGAAACTGAAACATAAATTTAGAATTACGATATGCTACAATAACAACATTCCTTATATGCATCAATATGCTTGAAAATACTTTTAACAATTTTTGGTGCGATAACACACGATTAATAAGTATATGATTAGACACGCGTAAATTATAAGAATTCAATTTTTATAATGTTTATATTATAAATAATTAGATTTTATAAAAAAAATCACTAGTATTGTAAACCCCATTTCTTCCATGAGAATGAGAAACAAATCAAAACCTCTAGGAAACTGGAAAGTATGGCTCTAATCAAGTCGAACTGAGTTTTATACTGTTTTAATTTTTTATCGAGTTTAAAATTTTGTTTATGAATAGACTTGTTTAAAGTTCACGAGCTAACAAACAAGTTTACGAACTTTTCGAGTTTAGCTAAACAAAAATTAAAATACAATTTATTTAATTTATTTAATGTAAAATTAAAAATTAACACATTTATTAAATATCATTAATGTTTTTTAATTTTTTTATGATAAAATTATTATTTTTATTAGTATAGTATAATTCATCATAATATATTATATATTTGATTAAAATATATTTTTATTTTAATATTACTATATTTTTAAATAAATTATATATTTATTTAAAATATAGAGAAAAATACATATTAACATAGAAAATCAAATACATAATCGAATTTATTCACAAACTTTAAACGAGTATGTTCACAAACTTTCGAGCCGAATACTATCTTATTCAGACTTAACTCGTTTAAGTATCTGAGTCTAACATTTTATTTACGAACATACTTAATTGGAAGTGAGTCGATGAAGTTCGAACTCGAGTAACTCGCGAGCAGCTCCTACCAGAAAGTGCACCCGGGTTTGGGCAACCTACGCTTGCTGTCATCAAACAAGTTGAAGTTGGAGCTTCTCTTCTCTTCTTTCCATCACTCTTGTCTTATTGCATCCAACACATTGCTTCCCATCTCTGCATTCTTCGCCGCGGCGTTGACCTCATTGTTACATCTGCTCAAAACTCTCGCTGCCTTTAGCCTTTCTCTTGCTTTTGATCGTTTTTTCATTGACTGCTTCAAATCCACAGAAGAAGAACCATCATCAGTAGAATCTGAAACTGAACTTTCGGGGGCTACAGTGGTGCTCTTATCATTGTTACTGACTGAAACTGAGACTGCCCTTCTTCTACTTCGTTGTGTGGAATGAATTTTTGTTGTTAAAATGGAAGGAGAAATAGACAAGTGCTTGCTGGAGTGCAACTGTGAGTATCAAAAACTAAGTTATGAACCTTTTGCTTTATTTTATTGTAACACATACCTTCGAGCTTTGGAGCTCACTTAGTTTTATAGCTTATAAATATGTTTAACTATAAAGTTAAAATTACACTTATAAGACAACCTAACTAAAGATAAAGTAGTACATAATTTTTGGTTGAGATAAGCAACCAGTGGAGCAAAATCGTCACAACCTAACCAATTGTAATTGATATAACGTTGGCGCAATGGAAGGCAACCAGAGCAAGAAAAATAAGACGCGTGAAAACTGGTCGGCAAGAAAGCCTCTGAACCTGACCTGCCAAGTTACAGTCAACTCCTCAATGAGGTCCAAGATAAATCATTTCCCATTCGACACCAGTTGGGTACTTCTCATTAAACGATTCCAAGAACTAAACTTTTTTCTTTAAACCCCGATCGACTCTATGCGTTAACAGGAGAACACATAATACTATCATGACATACAGCAGAAACCATAGATGAAAATGGAGAACTAAACCAAAACCAACAGCAGTAAGAAGTTTTAGGAGCTGGGTATGAAACATTTCGTATTAATACTCCGGCCAGTTCGTCCCAGACGGCAACAGAAAAAGATAGAAAATAATACAAATACAGAAACTCCTCAGCTTGCCCTCTAACAGCAGCAGCCAAAAAAAATGCCTCTTCTCCTACTGAAAGAATATTACAATACATATCCACAAAAAAAAAACTAAACACAAAAAGGAAGATATGATTTATTCAACTAGACCTTCATCCAACCAAACAAAACACCGAAAAGAACAGGAAAAAAAATGAAGGCACCAAAGCCCTAGTTAACACCACCAATCTGAAAAGCCCCAACTGCTATGTTGCACTTCCTTTTTCCGCGCGATGTTCTCTCGACTAATGTCTACAAAAAGGGGTCATTTCACCAGCAAATCAGTAACTGCCCATAGGCGGCATGCCGAAAGGTGGCATTGGAGGCATTCCCATCCCGCCCATTGGTGGTGGTGGCATTCCCATGCCCATCGATGGTCCTCCACCCATGCCTGGCATTGGTGGTGCCGGTAGAGCAAGTGGAAGCAACTGAGCATACATGTTCTGCAACAAAGATCAATCAATTGATTAGAAAGAGAACGTCAGTGATTTTGTTATGATAATATGGAACATAAACCAAAACAATTATCTTCCCAAAGTGCCAAAAATAGGACATCAAATGTACAAAACAAGAGAGCCTACCTGCTGAGAGATCACATCCTTCTCTTCCTGCTCCTTTGCCTTCACTTCATTCTGAGCTTCAAGTTTATCCTTCACAAGTTCATCAACTTTACCTGTGTACTCACGGAGGAACTTCAACAAGGAGGGGAAATAATGAGTATCAATCTTTCAATGAAACAAGCCAAAAGCCAAGATTAACAGTCCACAGAAATATTAGGATAGAGAAGCATTTTTAAATCACCTGCAACATGTATGGGAAGGCGAAGTCGATCATGTTGTTGATCCAGGCAAGTTCGAGGGCAACATCTGGCCGAATCAAATCATAACAGACAAAGAGGCATGATGCAAAACATTCCTTCTTGCCCTGCAAAATGCAGATTACGAAGAAATTATCACATTTATCTTAAGACACGAAAAATCAAAAGATCTGACACCTCACTATTAACCAATGAGCACATTTTTTGTTTCAGGAGAACAGATTTAAGCTATTAAGTATTAAATATTGTTCACACGGTGAGTTCACAGATATATCCTTTCAACTTTAAACACAGATAATTTGGCCATCCGGACAGTACCTGGTCAATGAAATAGACAAGCAACTCCTCTGCTAGTTCACGATCGCCGGATTGTGAGGCTGTTTCCATTGCATCCTTGTAGAGGTTATCTTTCTTGGACAGTGCAATGGACTGCTTCCATCTGCCAGCCTTCTTGTAAATGTAAGCAGCAACACGTCTCATCTCAAGAAGCTCATGTTTCTCAATCTGCCAGAAAGTGCACCTCAACAATTTTAAAAAATCATATTGCAATCATTAAAAAACAGTATGGACCCAAACACCACACACCTTTTGTGCAAGGCCAATTTGATCAAAGTTATCATGCATATCAATAGATGATCGCAATCTCTCATAGTCTTCCTCTTCAACATAGATCTGGTTCAAAGCTTCATTAACTGCTGAAACATTATTGCTCTGAACAGCAATCATGTATGGCTTCACAAGCAGCAGGTGACCAGCCTGACATCGCAAAAAAAAATAGTACATCATCATTATAGTAATTCAAAACATTGCAAGTCCATTTACAACACAACTATAAAGTAATGAATCCGAGAAAAACCTTTCGCATGATGTCCACAACGCGAGTATGATCCACTCGAAGTGCCAACACATTAAGGAGATCATTGATAAGATCAGGATGCTCTTGCAAGTAGAAATGCACGGCCTTGTAATATAGCTCAACATTAGCAACTTTGACGGCAACATCTTTAAATTGCATGTGATCCCATGCCTCAGGAGAATGGTTCATGATGGTCGTTGCTGCATTATCAAATTCATCATACTGTATGTACAAGTAGGTGAGTTCCTTCCAGTGTTGTTGCTCATCACAAGCTCGAATGAGCTTGGGAATGTTGAGACGAGTTGAAAACAATTTAATGTGCTCCATAAGCTTCTCATAACGATATCTAGCATACAAGACACCCAACTCTGTGAAAATGCCCATATGTGCACGTTCCAAACCCAAACCACTCTCCATGAGAGAGATCAGTTCATTGAAGTATCCTCTATTCTGGTAGTATTCACTAACTTCTTCCAAATCATCCACCTACATAGAACACAACCCACCATAAAAATGAGACATTAAACAGCAAAATAAGCTATGTCATCAATACTAGTACATTTAACCATTCAGTGTGGCCAATGTTCATCATGAACTTTAAAATCCAATTGATAGTTCACAATTGGAATGATTAATACACTACACAAAAACAATCCAATAACACAAGAATATGTTGTTAAAGCAGTGAGAGACAACAATTACCTGTATGATAATGTTAAGACCACAGATCTGAGCCAAACGGAATTCCTCTGCATCAACACAAGCAAAGCACACTTCCTTCCAGGTCTTTGCACTATTGGCTTTACGAGCTGCATCAACAGCCCCTTGGAACTGTTGCAGCTTCACAAGTGTGCTCGCCAACTTGGCCCAGTTTGAAATAAATGCAAATATGATCTTTGCAGCCTCATATAAAGCATCATCAAACAAGCGATCACCAACATTTTGGAGATTAGCAACATTTGGCATCAAAATGAATTCCTCAATGTCACTCAACCTATCAATCTTTGCATACGCAAAGATGAGCTCACTGTCAACCTTCGGCTCCTTTGCCTTCTGCCTAACCATCAAAAGGTACTTCACTAAATCATGGTAGACATTTGCATCCTCAGCAGCCTTAATAACTTCAAGGAACTGAGTAGCATCATCAGCTCGAATAAATGACTCAATTGCATCGCTAACCAGCCCCTCCCTGAGTTGAGCTTTAGCAACTTGACTCCAAACAGCATCTTCCTCAACACGGAATGCAAATTCAACAGCTCGGTCAATGCTATGAATGTTATCAAGCAATACATTGACAGCTTGAACATTCAAGTTGAACTTTTTGAAAATCGCAAAAGCTTCCTCATAAAGCTGAGCTTCGACAGCAACTTCACCAACAGCAGGCCCATCAAAATTATCTAATCTGTTAATGTAATCCATAACCCTAGATGGGTCTGCCTTGATGGCAGTGAGAATTAACAGGTTCTGAAGATTGAAATTTCCACTGAATGCAGAATTTTGAAGCACAATCTTTTCAAGTAGCTCAATTAATTCATGGGGCAGATCCGCAGTCATGAAAGCCTTCACTGCTGCTGAAACTTGTTCTGGACTCTTACTCTCAGGCAGAGCAGTAGACACAACCTGATCAATGAGTTGTCTTCTGTATTCATTTTCAGGGTTAAGAACCTTTTCCCAAAGATCGGCATCCATCCTTTCAACCACGTATCTGCAATGATAACAACAGGGCATAAACTTCCAATTCCACATGTGGACATGTTCAACAAGACAAAGAAAATTCAAAACATGTGAGTTACAAACCTTGCTTGCAACTTAAATAATGAATTCTTGTTAGTAACATTGATGAGTTCATCATCGCACTGTCCTCTCCGATAGGCCACAACAGCCAGTGTTGGGTCACGTTTCTCACAATATTTGCCCACAACCCGGGAGTCATAGTAAGGATTAGTAGTGAGGAAGTGCTCTGGGTTGTTATTACTGTCAATGATGATTTTACCCAAAGCATTGTGCACATGCACATCTTGACTTCCCTCACTCACAAGATGCTCCAAGAATTGTGTAAGCAAACGCAAGCGATTCCTGAAAAATATGGAAAAATTTGAGAAAAATGAAAAAGCAGCCAACTAGGAGAGGAAAAAGAACTAGGAAGCAAAAGCTGAATAAGATCACCTCTTCTCACATTCCTCCACCAATGGCTCAACTGGAAGCAAGGAACGCACAGAAAGTATCAGGCCTTTGATGAAGTCCTCAGGACATTCATCATCTAGCAGCTGGCCCACAACTAAAGGAGCATTCCCTGGGTTAACCTATAAAAAGTCCACGCAATATAAATTAGAGAAATGCTTTTAGCAATTATGTGATCATTTTAACACTTACAAATTTTGTACCTTCTGCACATAACCCTCAATATAACGGAGCATGTTGTTTGTGTAAAGGTAATGTGTAAGATCAGCAACATATCCAAAACGATCACAGACATTGATCAGTGGCCTTGCATCTGGAAGTTTGGCCTCCATCAGAAAGTTCTTTGTCTTTTCAGCATCATAGAAGTTTGACTCTCTAGTCACCCGCTCAACCTCTTTTATTTGTCCGGTTTTAGCTGCTGCCTCAATGTACTTGAAATGTATATCAGGGTCCTCGCTGTCACGTATACACAAAACGTTATAACCAAAAGTTCTCAGAAGTGAAGGCTTCAGCACAGCACACTCCAAAAGAAAAATCATCTTTATTCTTTGAACATGATACCTGGAGCTCAAATATGAACCAAGGAAAAAGTAAAGCCCCTCATATGACTTAAATTGCTCAAAGAGTTTGATGCAAGCATCGACACCCAATTGCTCACAATATTCCTTCGCAGTCTGCACATAAGAGCAAGTGAGCCTCACAATTTGATGAGAAATTCCAAAATATTAACTATAGAAGTAAATAAGTACCTGCACTATGATCTGAAGATTGCCTCTTAGATTGACCAACAAAAGATCCTTCATGCATTCCAAAGCCCATTCTCTTGAAAGAGTACCAAAAAACTCAACAAGTGCCTGTCCAGATCACACATTTTAACCCATAAGCCTTGCTAAAACACCAATTTGATGCATCCGTGATAATAAAAAATATACCTGAGGCTCTATAGCATGAGTATTGACAATGACACGTTTAATATCCGGCAACTCTGAATAATGCTGAAAGCAAAGAGTATATGAGCTTAAGGTAACAAATATGGTGGATGAGAGAAAGAGATGGCGAAAAGAAGAAACATTACTTGCAGAGCTCGAATATAAAGACCAGCTTTCTCACAAAGTTGAGCAATGCGAGGACGATCATAGTGGCTGAACATCCCATTGGCCAGAATGGCATCAGCTACATTAGGGAATGTGACCAAATTGATTTCAAGAACCTGAAAATGACAAGCATTAGAAATGCAATCCAGGTAAGAATAACATAACCCATACAAAAATACATCAAGTGAATAACCTTTGTTTGAAGGTAACCATGCTCCGGAAGATTTGGCTTCAAAACATCCAGTAGAAAGGCAGTTGCTTCTCTAATCATATTCCTCTGAGGAAGAAAAAGATAAATATATTTCCATCAAAATTAAACACACAAATATAAATAATCAACTTATATTCCTAATTCAGTCTGTCTTCCACAAAGTAGTGCGATTGAAAAGCAAAAATTATTAAAGAGTAAGCAACAATAGAATTTTTTTATCCACATAAATGGACTACAAACATATGCTACTCCAAAAAAAAAAACACAAGCTCTAACATTGACAAACCTGAAGGAATAGATCAGTAATTGTGTTGTAGTCCAACGGACATCCACCCTCCATTTGAGACATCATCAAAGCAAAATTAACAGCTCCCTGTATTCATACCAAATTAATTATTATCTACAGATCAGAAACAGTACTTCCATATTTGTATAAACTAAGTAATAAACCTACCTGAGGATCTGAACGGAGAATTGTTTGCAGAAGGAATAAATAATCAGGCGTGTACCCAACCTGAACCAAAAAGGAGGGGAAAGTTAATTTTCTGAACAGAAAACTACAACAATTATCAAAAGCATAGTAAATTCTCTTTTTGGGAATTCGGACAATTGAACAAATGTTATTGAAACAACATTAAGGGACTCCAATCTATGAAAATTTCTAATTTACCTGTTTTGAGTAGATCAAAATCTTGTCAAACTCCCTCCTCTCAGCAAACGCTGCAACAACTTTTGGAGTAGCTCTAGCTTTTATGTATATTTTCAATGCAAGATCATTATCCACAGTCTGCAATGAAATCATAATTATCAACATCAAACACAATAACTGACACAAAAAAAAACATTCTTACCCATATAAATGAAATAAAAGACTAGAAAAATCAACATGCAGCCAGGCTAACCTTGACAAGATCTCCAAGCTCCTCACTGCACTCCAATTTGTCCTCCGCCAACCAATTCTCCAAAAGATTCTTCTTGTTCTGATTGACAACAAGGCGTGAAAGTTCCAGCGACTCAAATCCATTAAGCTTCCCTTTTGTTAGTAGAGTTCCAAAGTACTGCAACAAAGGTGGTGTTTGCCCAGCTTGAACAGGAACACTCTGCAAAATGAAACATTTACTGTAAAATTTCTCAAAATCTATTCTGCGGGGACAAAACCGAGCAGTTCAATTAATGCAACATCAAACCAATCAAAAGGAAAAGAAAATACCTGAAACTTTGCAACTGTATCTGGCGTTCGAAGAATTCCTTGAGGGGACTCTGCAGCAAGTTCAGCCGCCTCTTTGTATTTTGTTTGAGCAAAGAGCTCTTGGAAACGCTGAACAACCTGAGATATCCAAATGCACATCAGTGAGTTTCTCCACATTGGAGTGAAGGAGAAAATAACCACCAGCTCAAAGCATCAACTCACCAAGTTCTCTGCCCCAGGTAGGTTTCCTCTTTTGGCAAGATTCACGGCAAGTTCCAAATTGTTCAGCTGTAAAAACAAGAATCAAGGATGGTTAACAGTCCAGTGAAGGAAAACTACAAATAAAGCACAAAAAAGATAAACCGATATAAAGGACATACTTGACCACTAACAAACGGTACTATTGTTGCTTCATTTACTGTAGCCAGTAAGACTTGGCCACGCCTATTGATGGCATAAAAACCACCAACCGAAGAGGCTTCTGCAGTTAAAAAAATTGGATCTGGACTAATTCTATTCCTGTACACTGCAGCAGCAGTCTCCAAATCATAGACAAAGAGCAGCCCAAGCTTAGTGATCACATAAATCAAACTGTATTTGTGCGATATCTGCCAACAGAACATATTTTGATTAATGAACTGTATTTTTGAATAAAACAATGAGAAAATGATCGTTTTCCAAACCTGCATAGCAACAGGAAAGTCATCAGCAAAGTCGGGTGGGAAGAAGAGGTCTGCCTGTTTCTTTGAAAATGATGGTTTCCCTGCTAACATTGTGTTCAAGTTACAACAAGACTAAATTGTGATGTAGAAAGAGAGAATACAGAAAAGTAGAGAATATCAGCAGAAATTAATTTTTAAAATAAATTTAAAAAAAAATTGAGACATTGGAGTGAAGGAGAGACAAAATTGACCTGGCTGAGCACCAAGTTCAATAACATGCAACTTTGATGTGATCTGACCCGCATTAAATGTTTTTGTGGCGAAAGAAATCAGAGTAGACGGATTCTCATTTCCGGGAACCTGTTCAGAGTTCAGACAATGCAAAATAAACATTAATAACATATACAGGGCAAAAAAAAAACAAAGAACTCAACATTAAGGCTCTAAATTTATCAGAGAAATGGTACTTTAAACTGAGCAAACGATGCAGCATGAGCTTCAAGTGCTTGACTCCTTTGCTGTTCCACAGAGAAAAGCTGCATGTTTCCTTTCACTAATTGTTGCCTCTGCGTAAAATTACAAGGAAACCATACTCCTCTCAGATGAAAAAAGTATACAACATCCTCACCAAGATAATAAGCCATCATAATTTATGCATCTACAAGATTACAGATAGTTAAAAGGCTAAAATGACCATTGCATCAGCAAGAGGCACTGCACAGGCTCTTAAAAATAGCTTGACCAAACAGGAAAAACAGCAGAAAAAATCAGCGATTCATGAAGTGACGCAGAGTGAAAAAAAAAACACCAGAATTTGTTCCGAATACATCAACTTCCACATAAAAATGTTTGGGATCACACATTAGGGATCTGCTCATTTCTCAACAATGTAAAAGTACCAGTAAGAACCAACATCTCATGCAAAAAACACATACATAAGACAATCCTTTATGTGTTCCTTTTTTCTGTAAAAGAGAATTATACCTCCCATGCCACTAGGAGAAGAAAACGTGCAAAAAAAAGGTACTAGAGTCCAGAAGGAATAAAAAAAGATGAATACTTACCTCAGGTGAACCAGGAGCAATTCCAATCAAAACTAGCCACTTCTCTGATGGATCACATTTATAGTTTATAATCTGATTGTTAGACAAATTAGCTGTTCTTTCAAACATCTTAGCCGGTTCAGAATCACCTAGAGGAAAGTGATTCCAATCAATCAGTTTGAAACGAGAAACAAGACAGCTATTGGGTAAGATACCATATACATGGATCAAACTTCAGGGAACTAAAAATGAGAACAAATGCCATAATAACCGACTGAACTGAAACAATCTTACCTTCAATAGACCAATGATAAACTGAGGTTTGAGTAACCAAGCCCAACATCTTTGGAGAAATCCACTTCCAAAACACAATCTAAGCATAAAGCAAGAGACAACTCAGCAAACATAAAATATTTCAACCACTAAACAGAAAAGGCCAAAAAACAGCATTCAAGCTGGCGCGTATTTGAAACCTTAGGGGAAGAAATGAAAAGAAAATAACCTGCTCAGGCATTTGATATGATTTCATTTTTGCCTTCATCTCTATGTTAAATATTTGCAAATGATCCTGAGTAGTTCCAGGTAGTTGGGCTTCAAAAAATAATGTAATGCATCAGAAAACAATTGCATAACACACAAACCTAAATTAATGAACAAAATAATCCAAAAAAAAAAGTCCATCTTTTCTACATAATATAATCATTTCCACTAATATCACACGCATGGAGAGAACAGAAATCACAGAATGGGCAACAAAAATCAATGTCTGGTAAGTTAAACTAAAAGTTAAAATCAACAATAGCCAACTAAGACAATGAGACAACTTCAAAACCAATGCGAGAAACTGGCCAGTAAATGTTGAGTAACTACCAGTAAACAACAACATAGCCAATAGAGAAATCCAGGTATTGAGCAACAATAGCTATCCTAATCAAACTATTAGGATGACAGGGAAAAGTTCATTTTTGTTGATAAAATAAATAAACAATAGAATGCTAAACGTATTCAAGCAAATTTAGCAAGCACATAAAAGAGGGGGGGAAAAACAAACGGTTCTTCATTAGTTACCATTAGTTCTCTACAAATAAAGAAAGTGGGGCAACAACTATAAACACTGCAGATACTAACAGTAGTTTCACAATTCACTCATTTGGGAAAAAAAAAACAAAGCATCAAAATTATTAAAGTTACAAAATTCTGCCTTTCATATCAATACCAAAAATATAAATGATAATGCTAATCAAATTAATTAGCATGCATAAAAATGACGGGAAACAAAAAATAAAACCATTTCATGTGTTTACTACAAAGCAGGAAAGTAACACAAGTACAATTCTTCTTTTAAAAGACAACAAATACTGGCATTAATTTATTGTGATCGACTATGACAAAAGTCAGAGTATCAAAATAAGTAAATCCATGATTAAGATGCCAAGAAAAAGAAGTAACTTCAAACCGTACAAATATCAAGATTAACTAATTATGATTCCCTCGGACAAAATCAGCACAACAAATTTAGTAAATCCATTTTTATATTCTACCTTTCAAGGCAAGGATCCTGGAATTCGGATTCATAAGCGCAGAATCAGCAGTAATAGGTCGTCGCAGAGGCTGCATCGGCATGTTCATATCAATAATAACGACACTATTCTGTGGTGCAGTCTCACGCACACAGATATAGTTATCGGACTCCATCGTCACATTAGTAAACGTTATAAACTGCTGCTGGATTCCGATACTCGGCAACTACAACAAAATCAGATCACACACACAAATCAACCACCACTCCAAAACCTCAATTACAACAAATCAATACACTTCAATAACATTTAATCATAGATCGGAAGATCTAAACCTAATCACATCGCAAATCGAGTACTAGATCCGAAATTATAAGCCGTAGAATCAAACTTAAGCTCGTAGTTTCATAAAATAATTAAAAAAAATAAGTGAAATTAGAGTATAAATAAAGTAAAAAATAAAAGAGAAAGTGAAGTGAGTGATTACAGTGAGAACTTCTTTCATAGTGATCGGGGCGTTAGCGGCCGCCATGGTGAAGTTAACGATGGACAGCAGAGATCAGATCTGGAAAGAGAAGGAATAAGAAGAGTCGATCAAATCGCTGCGAGATCTGAGAGCAGCGATGAAACCCTATGAGAGAGAGAGAGACAGAGAAGTGAAGGGAAATGGAATGGAATGGAATGGAAAATGGCGTATAAGGAGAAGTAGAGAAAGAGATCTAAAGATTAAATTTAATTAAAGAAATAAAAATTCCTTATAACAAGATGCAGACGTGTTAGAATGTCGTTATTTGACTCTTTTACATAGGGCCTTCATTCAATCCCGGGTTGAGAATTTTACATCAATATAAAGGTGTTAATTTTGAACCGGAACCGACGAACGGGAATCGGAACAGCCGGTTCCAGAACAGGAATTGGAACCGGCGAAACCGGTCATCTCCGGTTCCGGTTTCGGTTCCATGGTTCATGAAACCATGACCGTTCCGAGCCGATAATTCGGTTAATTTTTTAAGAAAAATCATACTCGAATTGGAACCGTCCGAACCAAAACCAGCGGTTCAAAAACAAAACCGGAACTGAAACCGAATCGTCTCAAACCTACTATACTCGGTTGAACCAGCGGTTCGAATCGAATTAACACCTCTACATCACTACATCATTCAATAATGAAAATTCATTTAATTAAAGCAATTAACAATAATAGTGTGTTTTTAAAAAATATATGGAAGGTTAATTTAAAAAAATAAGTAAATAAATATTAAAATTATAAACTATAGTTAAAAAGTTGATATTCCTATAACTATTCGTGGGTTTTGCTTTTGGGGACTTTTAATATGAGTCCCCTCAAAGAGGGACTCATTGAGATAACAAAGTTTCTTCATTCGATGCAGTAAAAATAAATCTGAGTCTTTTATTTATTCAGTAAAAACAGTTTTCATTTTACGTAAACTGTATATTTTCAGTTAAACGAAGAAGGGGTCTCATTGAATCCTCTCTTTTTTTCTGCCTCATATTAAAATTTACCTTTGCTTCTACTTGAGGCTTTTCTTCTTCTTCTCTAAGTGCTGTAGTTGACAGTTCGTTTCTTTGTTTAAGTTTGGAAAACAAAACGGAATACTTTCCGTAGGGGAAGATGACTATAGTTGTTCGCAAGAGATTTGGTGTTCAGTTTAATAAAATCTTGTTTGTGAATCGACTTGATATTAGACGAGTTGAACTTTGAATAAATTTTTGAACTTATTTCATTAACAACTAAACTCATCTTAGAAAGAAAGTTCGATAATAGACTTGTTTAAACAAACTCGTGAAAACTCAATTATATATTTGATTTTTTATATTAAAATATAATTTTATTTTTTTCTATGCATATTAAATTAATACGTAACTTATTTAAAAAGAGTAATATCATAACAAAATTTCAAAATTTTCTTATAGATTATTTTGGGGTGCTAAAATAGATAGAATAGAACAATTTTGAGGTGCGTTCGTTTTTTCTTATGTAAAATTTGTATTAAAGATAGAACATTAAAGATTTTCTTTGCAAAATTTAGGACATTAACAGTTTTTTTGTAGGCGTGCTTACAATATTAATGATTTATTTATTTATGAAGTTCGAATTATAGAATTTTTTTTCATTTGCGAATGTAAATTTGGATAAATCTAAAAATTATATAGGAAAAGGTTAAAAACATAAATATGTATTCAAATCTAATAAATTATAGTAGAAAAAAGATAAAATATCAATACCACTAATTGTCACATTCGGGTCCAAGAGAGTGAGGAAACATGAGATTTAAAGTAGGGTGGCAATTCAGGTTAACGGATTATAATCGTGTTAGTAATTTTTTCTATCAAATATTTAATTATGACATAAAAACTACAAAAATAAAATTTGTATCATTCATGTCGTGTCTAATCGTATACTCATTAATTATGTTATTGTGTCAGAAATTGTCAGCCTTAATTTAAAGTTGATAGAGGAATGTCTAGTATTTTTTTTCCTTTCGTAATGAATATGGATTGGTGTTGGTATGATGAAGAGGGAGTGTGACATGACAACTATAATTGGCAAAAGACTGTAAAGGTATACTAGAAAAGGAATATATTTTTTATCATTAGTGACATTTGACTAAAATAATTAATAGCAAGATATAACATGATCATTCATATTTATAAGTTTATTACGACGGGTATCCACTATCTGTACTAGTTTATATAAGTGAGTTTGGATTTATGATACTTGAGGGGATAAACATGAATTCGACCCAAACTCGTGACGAATAGTGATTTTATTACTCTTACCCGTTCCAAACTCATTTCTATTGGGTTCGGATAGTACTAAACGGATCGAATACCAACAAGTACTTTATAATAGGATACCCAGTTTCATCCCTAGTTGGAGGATTTGTGAAGGGTTGTGTGAGTAAGTGCAAATGTAGAACAAAGTTCACCCAACATCACCTTAAACTGTCAACTTTCATTTTTTTACCACCCTTAATATACATCTTCCTTGCATAACAGATTATTTCATTCATTTTCTGTATATACCAGGTTATATATATATATATATATATATATATATATATATATATATATATATATATATAGATCATCAGCAACAAAGGAACGCTACACTCTGTTGATCAAAAGCATGCTTTCAAAGCGATTGAGGAAAAAAACCATGGAAAGTGCTCTCGACTATGCTCATGACTTCCCATAAATCTCTGGCAATCCCTACCTGAAGGTGACCCTCCAGATCTAGAAAATGAGCGTGAACTAAAGAAATCAAAAACTTCTAATCATATAGATGAAATGATGAGTGGTGGAATAGAGGAAAGTGCTAACCCAGTAAAGGAGGCCACTTTCAAGGAAAAGCTAATAGGAAAACAGAAGGCAGAGGTGGTCATCAACTTAGATGAGGCTGAAGAAATCAAGCTTGAAGAGCGAGATATGTTTATACTAACCGAAAGTTTTGCTCCCCTAGGAGCCCATAACCACTCCCTCATTTTCGCCCACTTATGAGCCCTTTATCTATTTTCATGTCAATAGACACTTGCCCACTTATGAGCCCCTCTGTCATTTATTTTACCCACCTATGAGCCCAATGCATGAATGTAATGTGCACAATCACGGAACAATTATGCTCTCATCAAACCATTCATGTCATACCAAAATTCACAATCATACTAACATATAACATCAATGAGACTCTAACCAACCATGTCATACTTTCCATATCAAATGTTGAGTTCAACCCTCAACTATCAACCAATCACAAAGCCGTCAACAATTCATTTAACCAACAAACATAAGCATACAACAATCGTCCATCTTTCACATCATATTAAGCATACGCATCAATTACATTCCAATTACATGGCCTGAAACTAAACATACAAGTAACATACACTACAAGAATATTTATATTTAGGGACAAATTTATTCTAGGACGAATCAAAGTCGTCCATAAAGTCAGTAATTTTGGGACAAATTTTTTATTTTGTCCAGATATTTAAACTCTTTTTTTTGATAGCGTCAAAATAAAAAAAAGCTTGCCGCCATATTTATCTCGGGACAATTTATGACAAAATTAGATTTTAGGATGAAAATTTTTGTCCCTAAAAAATACTAGATATTTAAGGACAAAATTATCATTTATGCCAAATTTAAATGTTTTTAAGCACAAAAAAATTTTGTCCCCCAAAAATATAAAATATATTGAAAAACGTTTATGGACAAATTATTTTTTTGTCAAAAAATAACTTAAATAAACCCACTTACCCTATGCAACGTAAACACTGTCTCACGTTTTTATTCACATAAAAATTTGCATCTGTTTTAGATAACTGTCTTTTTTACTTGACCCAAAACACTCTTATAAATAAATTTAAGAATAAATCACGTCTAAACTTCCTTCAGAATCCACAACCCACTACAAGTCCCAAATTTTCACGTCGTAGTGATCGAAATCTTGACAGCCAACACTTGGTTCTCAGCGTCGGTTCTTTCATCAATAGGAAGCTGTAAGTCTCCTTTCTTCCTTCTACAGTCGCCTTTCATTCTACTCCGCTAATTTATTGTTATTCTTTTCTTTGCTTCTCTTACTTTCATTATCCGGTAATGCAAATTTATAATTGATGAGTTTTTGGTGGATTATTGGAATAATCTAAATTATTTGCAATTTGTGTGAGAATCTTTGTTGAAAATCAAATTTCCATAAATATATGTGCAGAATGTTAAGTACTTAGGTTTCGTTCAGTTTACTTGACTATAGAAAACAATAGTTTTGAGGTGCTCTGTGTTAAGAGTGTTGTTGTCGAATAGGTTAATTGAGGAAAACATCAGTTTATCCTCTGTAATTAATCTTCCACTTTCCGGAAATTTATTTATGATTGTTTTCTTTCTTAGATATACGATTTGTGTCTACTGTTTGTGGCTTTGTGGCTATTTAGTTTCTGCTTGTTGGTGCAACTAAGGAATCATTGTACAAATCGATTTATGTCTAGTGTTTGTGGCTTTGTGACAACTCTATCGACAGGTGTATGCAATGGAAGTAGAAGTTGTCTAATTGTCCATCATTCAAAGGCATAACAAACTTGGAGTTTGATTATGTTAGTCCATTTGAAGCAACAGTTACAATTAATAAATAGGTTATGGTTGAATATCTTCTTCAAGCCATACTTTGTGTTATATTGTTGTGTATATTATTTTGTGTTATGAAGAATGTCATTCGAATCATCAATATATTGTTGTTGTGAGTTATGTATATTATTTTGTGTAATAAAGATTTGATTTTCTGAATATTGTGATTTGATGAACACTGATAATGGCTCTTATATGTGCTTGATTGGTGCTAAAGCACTTGTTCTTCTTTTACTTATTCAGATGAAATTTGCGATCAAATACTTGGAACCAGATCAGGCTACATCAAAGGTCTTGGTTATGGACCAAAACCAAAGGGTAAAGGAAATAGTTCAAACGCGAAAATAACAAGACTGAAAGAGGAGCTAAAACAAAAGGATGATATAATAGAGAATTTGTCAGACAAAGTGGATGATTTGAAAAACTGATTGGAAAATCAAGAAAAGGCCAGGGAAGCTCGCTTTCAACGTCAAGAGAAAATGCTAGATTTGGTTCTTTCTGGAAGAAATCACTCTCTTACTTAATGTAACACCTCGGAATTTGTTAGAATAATGATAAATGAAAAATGGGTTATAAACGGAATTGAATCGAATAAAAAGTCAAGAAAATGCACAAAACAACAGTGCAACACAACCTCGGGCTTGGATAAACATGATCTCGTGCTCATGTGCAAACCCAGGAATTTCGGTAATTAAATTAATTTGGAAAATGGGAAAAAAATGTCAACACGACCTGAGGCACGAGCCGTGCCCCAGACCGTGTCGGGGTGGTTTGTATAAATACAAACACTGTTTCATTCGGGACAGATTTCAAAACACAACTAAACCCTCGCAACTTCGACCCAACACCTTAAAGCCATCAGGAAGTGTTAATAGGAGGTGGAAAACACTCAGTTTTTTGCAAATCTATCATCAAGATCAATAAGGTAAGTGAAATTTGATAGTTTTGTTAATTCGCATGAAGTTTTGGTTGGGAATGAAAATAGGGTTTGTGTTTAAGATGTGTTAAACTGATATTAGAAGTGGAAAAGAGTATAATTGATGTTCTTGTATTTGTTATAACCCTTAAACAAAGATTAGAGCATGTTAATCATAAGATATTTGAAGTTAGTAAGGGTTTTGTAAGAATAAAGGCTACTAAAAGGATTGAAATAGGTGTTTTAAAGGAAAGATTAACGATTCTAAGTTAGAATCAGTATAATTAAGGTTAATTAACAATGTTTGTGCGATTAATTCGTACAAGAGGATCTTTACGACATTGTGATTGACCTAACCAGTGCCGTTAAAGGGCGATAGCTTGTTTTTAGTCAAGGTAAGTGTTCTTACACTTACAAATTATAGTTATATGATTATTTGAATAATGATTGATACATAATTGTGTGAATGGAATTGAAATGTGTTCTTAGGATTGATATGGATTGATTATAAGCTTTATTGCTTATTCGATTTTAATTGAATGTTCATGCTCATGAATATATATATATATATATATATACATGTTGTTCTTATGAACAATTGATTGATTTGATGATTCATAGGAGTTTTATAATAGATGAGCATGTTGATGTTTAATTGATTATAGTGATATAACTTCACTTTGTTCATATATAATTTATGAATGTGTTAAGTATGCTCCTTTCATGAAATTAACTTAAGGTTGATGAAATGTTGACAATGATTGTGAAATGCTTGTTAAATGTAACTGAGCATGTGAGCATACTTGATTGAAATGAATATGAGTGCATTGACATTCATAGTGTTGCATTTGCATGTGACATGGTATGTGAAATGAGAAATGAGAAACAACAAGGCCTGAGATGATTCTAGGCGAGAGCTCGATGCCAGTCAGAGACCAATGCCGTCCAATGGACGTGAGAAAACAGAAAAGAAAGTGAAATGAGAAAGGAAGACCCTAGGGCATTCGCATGTGTTTGCATTCGCATTCATATGCATATTTGACATTGGCATTCATAACTAGCATGTTTGATTACTGCTTTGTGACTAATGAATGCTGATTACATTTGATTGATTATGAAATGAGATTGAATATGAGGATATATGTGTTTAAGAAATGGATAAGTATGGATGTAAAGGATGTTATGTTAGACAAATGTATGTTGTATTTGACATATTGAAATGTGGTATAGTGTGATGTGTATGTAAGTAAATATGTTACAAAAGGTTGAATTGAAGATGATGTTAGAATATAATTATACACATAAACTATACACTTGAAAGATACATGTTCATATGAGAAGTATATATGTGTTTTGAGTGTTTTGGTTCAAATGCTTTTATGATAGTGAATGTGCAAACAAGAGTGTCATATGAGTGTTTTGATGTTTAAATACTTTTGATATGGTATATTAAGTATGTTGGGAATGCTTAATAGTCAAATGACCTTGTTTGCTAAGAATTGACTAATGAACCGAAACATAAGATGAAAACAGAACCTTAGCACGCCCTCGTGCTTGATAGCACGTCCTCGTGATGTACACTAATCTGGATAAATTTGTAAGAGCACGATCTCGCACTTAAACATGACACGACCCGTGTCATTAGGGATGAAGGGATGAGCACAACCTCGTGTTCATCAGCACGCTCGTGCTAACTGGACCCCTGCACTTCATTTTAACAATGATTTGTTTAACACTTACTGAGTATATCTTTATACTCACCCCTTTGGTTGTTTTAATGATGTGCAGGTCTAGCAGGATTGCCACGAGGAGGATTCGAGCACTTGTTTAGCAAACTGGGATAATTTTGTAAAAGAGTTTCAATTATTTTGGAATTTTGCGTTATTATATTCTTGTATAAATTTTTATACATGATTAATTGTTAACTCTTCTTAATTATCCATGTTTTTCTTAAATGAATTTGAATATTCAGAAAATTTATGTTTTTAAAATGAGTCCCACAACATAAGAAGACATAGCAGAAGACACAGACTTAACGAGTGTAGCTCTGGCAGCCAAAGATAAACATTTGGTTTTCCATCCTTGTAAATGATTCTGAACTCTTTCCAGCACATGATTGTAGGTCTGCTTTGTAACTCGTTTGTACATAGAAGGCACCCCCAGATAAGTACCAATAGAGCTCGAAACCAAAATGCCCAAGATGTCACCCAGATGTTTGGCTTGTTCTCTGCTGACTTTCTTTGAACCAAGTAAATTAGACTTTATTAATGAGATGATGTTTTGCTATAAAATTGAAGAATTTTGTAGAATATTGACTTTAGTCAAATTTGTATTCAAATTAAACAAGTAACTTAGGTGAGTTGTCATTTATTAGGATATGTTAAGGTATGATAATGTTGTGAGTTGTTAATGAGTTGTTGTAACATCCTAAAAATTTGGTAAAAAAATAAATAAATAAATACAGTAAAAATACGTATAAATTTTTCGCGAATTATTTTAATAAATAATTTGGTGAAGTATGAAAAATAATTATAAATTATTTTTCGGAAAGATTTAAGTCGGTCGTGAGAATAAAACGACGACTAAATAAAATAATA
>CANYCX010065956.1:0-18993 GCA_948193385.1 Breynia disticha f. nivosa
TTAAAACCCATTGAATGGTAATTATATGGATGTAAGATTGATGAGAAATTATAATGTTAATAATAGGGAAATTAAATTACGGGGGGGGGGGGTTTCACAACCAAGCCGCTAGTTGCTTTCGAAAGGTAAGTAACATGAGCACATATTTCCCTATGCATGTATATTCTTGAATGTGAACCGCTGCTTGATCTGGGTAATGAATGTGCTGAATAGTGATTTGTATTGTGTGAATGATATAATGAAATGGTTGTTAGGGTGTAGTTATATGATCATCGTTATATGGTAAAGTGATGTTTCGAATGGTTTGATATTGATGAAAGTGTGGCTTTTCCATAAGCATAAATCTAAAATTGGAAATTTGTGAAATGCTCTATGTGTTGAGTTTCAAATGTGTTTAAATATGCCACTGATGTGCTTATGGGAGTTTTGAATGTGACTTGGATGAAGGCATGAAAACTCTAGAATCATATAATTGATGTTATTCGAATGTATAGCATTATTTTGTTGATGTGAAATCGAATTGCTATGTCATGGCATGATTGTTCGCTATACTTAAGTGATTACTAATTTAGTTGAGATTGTTGGTGGCTAAACTCAACATTGTGATTGTGAAGCATAACATGATTGGCTTGTAATTGCATAAGTTGGTGGCATGGGTTGTGCACGTATCATTCATGCATTGGGGCTCTTAGTGACCAATTTTAATAAAATGATAAGGGCTCTTAGTGAGCAATTTAAATAAAATGATAAGGGCTCTTAATGAGCATAATGAGGGAGTGGTTATGGCATAAAGGGTATATCACACGTCGGGGGTTTGAGTCTGAGCCATGACCTCTGAGGATATATCAACAACCTACCTTGGGCCACACGTCGCAGGCTAGACCTGGACCTCTGAGGGCAAAGGAGAAGGGTTGGGGGTCACATAGGCCTCTACATAAAAGATATGGGCGCTTAGTGCACAAAATTGTGGGTAGTATATAACAAATACTACATCGGGCACAGTGGGAAAATGCTCAGTACG
Organism: Breynia disticha f. nivosa; assembly: GCA_948193385.1. Taxonomy (NCBI): domain Eukaryota; kingdom Viridiplantae; phylum Streptophyta; class Magnoliopsida; order Malpighiales; family Phyllanthaceae; genus Breynia; species Breynia disticha. The sequence continues at coordinate 1,022 of CANYCX010065956.1, forward strand.
CAGACGTGTGTACGAGTGTGCCAGGCCAAGTAAGGGAAAAATTAAGGCCAAGTAAGGGCATGAATATGGATATCTATTTTATTTATAACCATATACTCCCGGCCGATAAGGCCCGCTTACGAACGTCAATTTTATGGCCAAGTAAAGGCGTAAATTTAAAGGGGATCTCGGGTGATCATGTTTAGGAATGCATTAGATGGCATACATTTCCAATCATCATATTGCATACAATGTGCTAGCTTGAGTGTTAGAAATGGATGCGCTGTTATGTGTTTATTATGATGATTATTGGAAAGATGATATGATGATGCACTAGGTGTATTGACATTATGTTTGTGTTTGTTTATGGACATGTTAATGAAATGAATATGATGATTTGATCCTCGATAAAATGTCCTGCTATGATTGCATGTCCTTATGCAATTTTGTTCATAAATGTATGAATTGCTTAAGTATTGATGTTACATTTAAATATGAAGTTATGATTCAGATTTGCTATGTGGATTGGAAATGTCTGGTACTTATAGGTCTATGTGAATGAGTTGAAGAAACGTGGCTTAGTTTCAATGTTTGATTGGTTGTTGAGCATTTCGATGGTGGAAATGATATTGAATTGTGTTTTAGTGATGGTTATGAAGTATAAAGTACAAGGTGTGGGGTTTTAAGCTTATTGATGCTTCTAACCTGCTTGATGAGCATTTCCTATGACTTGTGTATGCTTGCAGTATGATATGATGATGAATAGAGTCGATTGATGTTATAATTATGTGTAGTATAGATAGGTGAAATGTGCCTTGATACGCTTTAACTCTGTTGTGTTATTGGATAATGATGGTTAAATATACAAATGTACTATGAATGTTGTAAGGTTGTTATGGGAAGGATGACCTTGTGTTTTGAGTGTAACAGTATATGCATATTGTCATGTGTTATGATGTTGAATAAAAGTGCATAATGAGATGGCCATACTATTATGAAAGTTGATTTTGAGAATGTTTGAGAATTTATTGTTGTTGGATATGTGGAATGGTTAATGATATTTGGAAGTATGAATTGATGCTGGTTCATAATTGTTTTGGATGTATGAAATGTCTTGAAAATGGACCTATGAATGTTGAGGTTAAATTGTGAAATGTTGATGACTGTTGAATGTTTAAAAGTAAAATGTGTTATGTTTGAAGAGTTTAATACATGTGTTTTGTTGGTGAAATGTTAATTATGAATTAAGAATTTGTTGGTTTGAATGATTAGGTGTGAATGCACCAAATTTTTTGGACACTGAAGGTTAGAACGGGCTAGGGAACGCGTTGGTAAATTGTTTCCTAGGTGGTTCTATTTCCAGAGTCATTCCAGAGGCACAGAACGAGTTAGAGAATGACCTGAGCAAATGGTTCCCCAAATCGTTCTATTTTGGAAGCTGTCCAAAGGCACAGAATAGGTTGGAGAACGACCTGGCTAAATGGTTCCCCAAACCGTTCTATTTTGTAGGCTGTCTAGAGGGACAGAACGACTTATAGAACGACCTATCTAGGTGGTTCCCCAAATCTTTTTGCCCCTTTTGACGGACTCCAAATTTGATTATTTTGAGGTTTATTGAATCCAATTGTTTGAGTGCGTGTATAGTGACTTGATTGTTTGACCTTGTGATGTAAGTTATCAATTATACAATTTGTGTGAATGTGAGAATGATATGGAAGTTGTCTATTGCGGTAGGTGTTATTTGATGAGTTTCTCGACTCATGGCATTTTATGCCTGCCATATTGGTAGGGAATGAAATGAACATTTATGCTCTTGCCGATTGATACCCGAAGAACCAGTGAACCAAAGTCGGTTGTGCACTAAACTTGATTTGTGAATAGATGCCATACATGGAAAATGGAACATTTTTGTGCATACATGTATTTTGAGAGAGCTATTGTAATGCCCACTAAAATGTTTCCCGAAAGTCAGCAAGCAAATAGAATTTTTATCATGCAAAAACAGCGGGAGTTGGATGTTCTAGTGGCTGTGAATGGCCACAGAGAACGGCCAGGAGGTCAGTTCCCAAAGCCGCTCTGCTCCACATGGAACAGCCAGGAGGCCGTTCCCATGGATGTTCTGTTGAGAACGGTTGTAAAGAATGGGCAAGAGGCAGTTTCCAATAACTGTTCTAGCTGGCAGAAGTTCAATTAAAACGCGTATTTTGTGAAGAAAAGAGAGAGAAAATGTATTAAAACAAAACCAACTCGTCCCAAACCTTTTTCCTTGACGTCAAACCTTAAAAACACGATTTCTAACATTCCTAACTCCAAATCCTCATTTCCATTCCTCAAAAATCTGTGCTTTTACGAATGAAACGCAAGGGAGGCGAATTTTAGGTTTTACTGCGAATTGTAACGAGGTAAGCTTGTCTTCATTTGAATTTTTTTTGAAAAATATGATGGATTGGGTAAGGTTTTGTGGGGTTTTGGTGAGGTTTCTTGTGGGGTTGCGAATGTGATCAAGTTTCGTAAGAATGGAAGGCTTTTTGGTGATTTTAGGGTTAGGAAATTAGGGTTTTGGGGGAATTCCGAGTTAGAACATGGAAATAAGTTTTGAATAGGGTTTAATAAGCAAAATGTGCATTGTTTATGTGAAGGAGGTAGTGCTCGGGACGAGGTTGAACCGGGACAATTTGTGTGGATTTTAAGGTAGTGTGCTTGACACTTACAACTGGTAGTGTTAGCCTTTGATTTGGTTGATGTTATGATTGGGATTGTTGTGTTTGCTCATAGGATGTTGGATTTGTCTCCGTGAAAGAAATGTCCCTTAAATGCTTGAAATTGTGCTTATGAGAAGCATATGGAAGTGGATGGATTTTGTATTGGAATGTTGTGAGATTGTGGTTGGTATGTGTTAACTTGTTTGAATGCAAATTGGTGATAAAAAAAGTGTCATAGAAAATGTTTTTGTGATGGTTTTGAATGTTTGGTGAATTGTTTGAAAGTATGTAAGTGCAATTTGATACTTACGATTTGCAAATGTTAGTTTGGTCGGTTAATTATATGTATTAAAGGTCTCATTTGTTTATGCGACATTGGAAATGTGTTCTTGGAAGAAGGGTATAATTGTGGGATATGTTTATGTTTTGTGCAATTTTGGAATGTTTGAATTTGTGCTTATATGGATTGGTTTTGAAAGAGTTTTGAAATGGCATGTTGTGATGGGATGATGTGTGGGTTACTTATAAAAGGATGGCCTAAATGTGTGCTTAAATGGTTAAAAATGTTAGTGTTGAATTGCTATCTGTTCTATCCATGCAGGTGCGAACGACCAGGGAACGGCCAGGCTGGTCGTTTCCCATGGCTGTTCCTTATGAAAGATTGGCAGAACAGAGCCAAATAGCCAGGGTGAACGACCAAGATGGCCGTTCCACTTGGCCGTTCTTCCTATTCAGATTACTAAAAAATGGATAATTAAGAGGTGTTAATTAATACAGTTTGGTCTAGTGATTTAAATGCTTGAAGAATCGTATGTTATAATGTTAAGGGCTATATAAATGGACCGTTATGAACGATATGAGGATGAAATATATTTTTGCATGATTATGTATTGTGAATATTATGTTGATCTGAGCTATGATAGCTTAATTTATGGTATGGTATGTTGTGGTTTTGCCATGAATTGACATCTTATGGATGACATGTTGAATTATGGTTGGTTATTATGCGCATATGAGAATGTTCCTTATTGATTATATGGTGAACTCATATGAGTTACATACGATGTATGTTGATTATGCCACAAGTTGGCTATTATGAGCATCTGGCTTATGTTGTGAAATGGAATATTGTTGTGGAACATTCATTTGCATGTGTTGTGAGAAAGGTTAAGATGAATTGCATGGAGTTACATTCATACATAACATTATTGTGTTGACATGAGCACGTGTATGTTCATACATTGAGATATAGGAGCTTATAGCTCACTTTACGATAAAATGGGGGATTAGCCCAAATGTTTGAGAACACAAGAGCTTGACTCTTGGTGTTTTGTTGATGCCGATCCAGAGCTTGATGCCAGGCAAGGCCCGATGAATTGTGATAAAATGAAGGATTAGCCCAATTGTGAGAAAATGGGGGATTAGCCCAATTACGATTTGATGCTGAGCGAGATCTCGATGACAGGCCACTCCCGATGATTTGATGCCGGGCTAGACCCAATGTTTCAGACCCTGGGGTACATATGTGTGAACAATGCATTAGCATTGCACGTGCATTCATTATGCATACATGTTGGTTGCCTGAATATGAATGCGTGATGGTTATGATATGATTTGAGTTGTGATCGAGCACATGTGAGTTGATTTAGTTATGTGGATTGTGATATATTTTGTATGGTTATGAATTGTTATGAATCGTGACCGATGACTTGTGATTGAATGATATGTGCTCCCTAATGAGATTGACGAATGAGATTGTGTTATATGTTTTGTATGTGTAATTGTATACATGTGGGATTTGATGTTGATTTGCTTGGATTGATGACATTGTGAGGCTTATGTTCAAAGAAGGTGACATGCTTTATAGTGGTAAAATGTAAAATGATATAACTCGATTGGGATTCTGATTTTATGTGAGATTTATGAATCTGATTATGAATTGGATATACAAATAACTTGTTGTGGCATAACTATAGTGAGCCATTAGGGAGGATAGGTCGGGAAGGCCGAGGACTCCCCTGCACCCCAACTTTGATAACACTAGGGGATCACTTTCAGAGTAAACTTTGTATACTCACCCGTGTTTACTGTTGATTTGTGTGTAGAGTGACAAGTATCAGGGACAGGACTACATGATCGGTGAGGCCAGCGGTGCAGTACTAAAGGTTGGGTTCCTAGTTGTTTTAGTTTTGTGAATGATTGTGTATCTATACATACATTAGTATAGATGGTTTTTATAAACTTAACATTCTACATGTTTTCTACAGCTTCCACATTTTAAACTAATGTTGATGGATGGTTTATATTTTATGTTTTGGACAAACTATGTTGATTTTATTTCCCTCACAATTTATGTTTTAAAGAAAAAAAATGGTGTGAAAATTGAGTTTTATTTGAAAATGGACTTTACGAAAATTGGTGTCACATTTAGTGGTATCAGAGCAGGGATTAGATTCCCTACGGACTGTGCCATAAAAACTGTTTTCATTGCATGTTTGTGTGTAAAACTATGGTTTGAAAATGGTTACTTTTAAAGGAAGGGAGCCAATCAACAGTGTATCACACACTGCCGCCGAGTTTAGAGAGTCTATGAATAAGGATGGGAAGGGTAGAATGCTAATAGTCGTAAATACGTTGTAATTATGTATGGGTAAAATGAGTGAAATTGGGCATCCCAGGTACATGTATGAATATGAATTTGGTCATAAGATACTTTGCATTTTACTGGTACTAATTGACTGACATAATTACGATGTGTTTGTGTAAAGTAAAGTGGTCCAAATGTTATATGGTATGCAAAAATGTGTTGATAAAGAACTTGACTTGAGTGCATGCCTTATGTGTGACTACTTAGAAGTATAAGAGTTGTGTGGGTATGATCTATGCAACTGATGATGTTACTGGTGCTAAGGAATGATAACATAAGTTTGCTTAAGAGTAATAGGTTGTGAAAGATGTGCTCTTCATGGAAAGCATGCCAAGTTATATAAGAGCATATAGTATAAAAGCTATGTAATAAATGAACCGAGATTTGAGTACTTTATGAAAGGGTAAGCGTGTATGTGTAGTAACCATAACAAAGATAACCTTGTGCTAGATAAAACTCTTGTTATGATACGAGCATAATTTGTTATGGAATGAAAAGTGCCCTTATATGAGCCTTATGGGATGAGTCTGTGTTATATGTGTTCATGCGAACTTGTATGTGTATAGAGATTGATGTTGATTTGTTTAGAATGAGGGTAAGATGATGTTTATGCCTTTTTTATTAAAATTGAGTATACACTTGTGCATTTATGTGAGGTTATGTAAGGATGAGAAGTTGATGTTAATAATGATGTTTACTACGTGTACATCTAGATGGCTATAAGTGTGGTTGGATAGGTCGTATGAATTGAACATAATCTTGTATTGTTATATGTCAATTACGAAATGCTGCTATAGAGTTTGGGTACATGGATAAATGAGAACATGGTGATGGTTAGCTTATCTGTATGAATATGAAAATTATGAATGATGATGGTAGAGTGATAGGAGAAGGACCTATTGATGGTTTGATTAAAGGTGAGGTTGCTTAAGAATAAGTGAGTGTTATAATGTGTTATGTAAGAGCTATTTCTGCTTGAATTGTGCTTGTGGTTCTTATTTTGTTTTAAATATAAACATGATGTGGGACTTTGTAAGAATGTGTAACCTATCTAAAGGTGTTAAGAAAGTTGTATGTGCGTGTATCAATTTGTTGGGATTAACAGTTATGTTCTTAAAAGGAATTGATATGTGTTGCATAAAATGAACGTGATTGTGAATGTAAGATGTCTATACTCAGTTATGTTATGTTGATATATGGTGTGTTGTATGACGTAGGTTGTGATTTATGATCGAGTGAAGAAACCTTATGAATGTATGTGAGTTAACGAAAGTTTAAAGTAAATAAAAGACAACTATCTAATAAACATAATGTAACTGAAATAATTATGAATGAAACTGTGTAAGCCAAATGAATTTCCTAAATAAGACTTGAGAATTGAGAGTAACCTATGTAACTAGCAAGAGTATGAGTGTTTCCCAAGAATTGGGAAAGTGACCTAGAATGAGTGGGAATTAAGTTCCGCATAAAAATCTAACTGAGTGAACTTGACGGTTCTAAAAGACCGGTTAAGTACTGTGAGTAAAAAATAAAGTATAAACTGAGAGTTTAGGTAATAGAATAACTCCATTATGGGGAAATCGATGATGAATATATGAGAGAAAAATACAAGAAAGGAAACTATTATAACTAATCATTTATTGAGGATATTGGGAGACTATGGTAAAGGATGTTTGAGGATTCAATTATAGAGTGTGATGTTTGAGGCGTGCTATCGCTCGTTCTTTCTTTTGAAGGTGTTGCTCGAGTTTATCTTGTACAAGGGTGTACATTCTTTGACTTCCTACATATTTCCTTCACCAAGGGTAGGATATTACTTGTATTTCTCAAAAAAGTTATGCATTGTGGATTTCCTTCTTCTGCGATCGCAAAATTATGTTCCTGTTTACCTACCTTGGGCTGGCATTACCTGATAGATGAAAATCTCGAGCATATATGTATATATATATATTGTGAGAGTAGACGAGAGAATTTAGAGTAAATGAAAAGGACCAATTATAATGACGACAAATGGATAACGGTTTAACGAGTGTAACATGATTCGAAGGGTCATGAATGATTCATTGCAATATTGAGACAAGTGAGTGAGTAGTTTAATATGAATGGTGGAGATTGTGCGCATTGAATAAGTGGGTTTAAGTTAAGCTTGAGGAAAGGGATAAAGAATTGTATGTCCTTGATTTATTGTGAATAATACGAATGAAAACTTGAATTTGTATGATTGAGGTTATAAATGGCTTGCGAATTAGAGGGAGTCAATGTGTTTATAGTGTAGCATGTTTTGAGCATGAATGTGATAATATTAATAGTAGTGCTATTTTGGTGTTGTGCATGTAAGGTAAGGTGAATTGAATTGAATTGCTCGATTTTCATCTCATATGGAAGTGGTGCGGAACATAGGAATATGTTTTCGCCTGACGATATGCTTGATCCTTGCAAATCATTAAAACCTAAGAGTTCTAATTGGGAAGGCATGAGTTAAGTAAGTTACGTTGGTCTGAAAACCTAACTTACTTCTAATTTCAGGGACAAAATTTCCTAAGGGGAAGAGTTATATTTGAAATGAGGTTTATTTTAAATTCTTTTCTTGTATAACCTATTTATTTAAAGTAGTATTCCTTTTGAGGCATCCTTCATCTTAAATTCCTATATGTGGTTTCTATTTGATTAATGAAAAGTGCAAGTCTTAAATTGAACGTGTATAAAAAGGTTTTTCTTAAAAAGTATTTATTTTCAATTGTATTCCGCAAAACTTATGATTTTTAAATCCGGGTACCACTTGAGGGAAATAATATTTAATATACGAAAATAAGCGGTAGTCGAATTTGGGGGTCACAGTGATCAAATTCGATTAAATGTTTAAATGTGGAATTGGTATAAAATTGGAAACAAATATGTTTACATTATCGAATTACAAATAGGTACGAGCAAAATGAGAATGGAAACAGGTTCGTTATAGTACGAATGATATGATTTTATGTTTCGATTACGATTGAGGAGATATGATGTTGATATGGTGTTGATATGATGCGATGTGGATTGGTGATTTATGATCGATGATACATAGATGGATTTATACTGTAGAGTGGGAGATCCTTTTTATAGGATCATATCTGTATAGGGGTTTATACAGTACATAATTTTGTTACTATATAGATAATCGATTACATTGCATAATAAACAATCAAACGTACAGGAGTATCATTATATGATTTATAAAAATAATACTTGAAAATGTATATGGTTTATTATGTTACGCTTATTTTTATTATTAATAATGGATTAATATAGCCAATCGATGATTTGGTTAATTAAATGACTATTCACTGAGCCCGCAACTCACGCAACTGCGATTTTTTTCAGGATCTAGTAGAGAGCAGAGATAGAGATTTATACTTGACAGGTAGGTCGACTGCTACTACTGGACCATTTTCTCTCTCCAAATCCGAGGAGGTTTTGAGTGTTGTTGCATGTTATGCTTGTACATACAATATGTTTTGTGATGGATTAATAAAGATAGTTGTTTGTTGAGTTTGATGCTATATACAAATATATATGTGTATATATTTGAGGTTGTTGTTGTTTAAGATTGAGTTAAATGTTGTGGTGTATGTTTCTTAATAAGTTGATATTGCTTGAGAGTTATTATTGTGTTTCAAATTGTTTTTACAGGAATGGACTTTGTATTATGGGTATATCCAGGTTATAGCCGTTATATAGCAACTCTATGTAAAGTATGGACTTGCATATTAAAGAATATAAAGGTGTATTAGTTTAACATAAAACTTAATCCATGGATGTGTTAACTATTACAATTGATATTCTATGTGTATAATGGAGTAACTATAAACTGAATATACTATATACTTATATGAATGATGAATGATGATTAACATGAGTATGATCAGAAAAGTTTTTAAAGATTATGAATTTAAATAGTCTTAAAAGTCATTGGTAAAGGATTAATATGGTAATAAGAATAGGATGTTTTAATTTTGTATCAGAGCAGTGATATGATCCCTGGATATGTTATTGATATATGATTTCTGATTGCATTTGCATCATTATTGTGTGAAATGTGTGTTTAATTAGTTTTATTTTGTTTTATAGATATGTAGAGCCCAGAAATCCTGCAGATAGAGGGAGCAGCAGAGACTACAGTACAGTTATCATGTACAGGATTGAGAGATGCAAAGTATGATCCTAATTATCAGCAGTATGGACCCGCTTATCAATATCCACCATCCCTACCTTACAATCCTATGTACTGAGATCCACCTCTAACAGATTATTAGATTAAAGCCAGAAACTTTAAGGAATTAAAGAAGTTGGGAGTTGTAGAGTTCAATGGTACCACAGATCCATGACTGGCACAAGAGTGGTTTGGTCAGATTGTCAGAGTGTTTGAGATGATGCAGGCTAGTACAAAGGATAGGTTAAAGTTTGTAGTATCATTGTTACAGGGTGATGCATATGAATGGTGAAAGACAATTCCTGATTCTTTGGAGTTTTCGTGAGTTATATCTTAGGAGGATTTTTCACGGGAGTTTATGAAGAAATACTTACATGAGGTGTATCTGAATGCAAAAAGAAAAGAGTTCTTAGCTCTAAAGCAGGGGAAGATGACTGTAGCTGAGTACGAACTACAGTTTACCCAGCTATCACACTTTGTTGCGAGCTATATTGCCACTGATAGGAATAAATGTAGATTATTTGAGGATGGTTTGACTAATAAAATTCACAAACAAATCCCTAAGACAGAGATGAGTGAGTATAAGGTGTTGAGAGATCCAGAAATTAGAGTGAAGAACTTATTAAGGTTGAGGATGAAGATGAACAGGAAAAAGCAAGTAAATAGAACAGAGTAGTAGATTCAGGAGAGTTTAGTAGACCAGGTAAGAGGGCTGAGTTTTCCCTACTCGTACTAGATTTCGAGGATTTACTACAAGCCGAGCACGACCATTTTTTATCCACCTTATCGTGGTAGAGGATCTAAACGGTGAGGACATGGTAGTTCAGCGACTGTGTTAGGACCTACTAGACTTCCTTGCCCACATCAGAGGGTTCATTCAGGTGAGTGTAGAATGTTGACAGGAGGTTTTTATATGTGTGGTCCGCAGGGACATTTTGTGAGAGCTTGTCCTGAGAGAGGAGCTAGAGGAGAGATAATGAGAGATTTTTCTTAGGTACCATCTGTTGTTCATAGTAGTGATCTGATGGCTACAGCTACGGTACTCTAGGACGGGGTAGAGGAGTTGCTTCTACTTCAAAGTTTGGCCAAGGCAGAGGAGCCTTCGGTACTCAAAGTCAGGGACACGTTAGGGTTTTTGCGATGTCTCGAGAGGAGGCGACAGAAGCCTCCTTGGTTATCACAGTTGAGTTACATTTGTTCGGTGTTTCTGTTTATACATTGATAGATCCTGGTTCTATATGTTATTTGTAAATCCCAGAATAACACATATAGAAAAATTTAAACCTAAAACACTGACACGGAGCTTGGGAGTTCATACTTCATTAGGCGAAATGATGTGGGTACACACAATATACAAAGATTATAAAATACAGATACAAAACACAGAATTAATAGTTGATTTAATTTTATTGGATTTGATAGAGTTTGAACTAATTTTAGCTATGGAATGGTTAGCTCATCATCGAGCTAAAGTGGACTGCAATACAGAAGAAGTCATAATTGAACTGATAGAAAAGAATAAAGTAATATTTTTTGGAAATAGAAAAGTTGTGCCTAGTTACCAAATATCACCTATTCAAGCTTTTATTTTGATCCAAGACGAATGTGAAGCTTATTTAGCTCATATAGTTGATAGAAAACAACATATGAAAATGTTAAAGGAATACCAATAGTAGATCAGTTTCCCAACATGTTTCTGGAGGATCTCTCAAGATTACCACCTGATAGAGAGACAGAGTTTACTATTGAGTTGATTCCTGCTATGACACCCATATCCATATATTCGTACAGAATGGCACCATCAGAATTACATGAACTATAGAAACAATTGCAAGAGTTACTTGATAAAGGTTTCATTCGACCTAGTGTTTCACCTTGGGGAGCACCTATGTTATTTGTTAGAAAAAAAGATGAAACATTACTGTTATGTATATATTACCACAAACTTAATCAAGTAACAATGAAAAACAAATATCCATTGCTCATATTGATGATCTACTTGATCAATTGTAAAGTACCACAGTGTTTTCCAAAATTGACCTAATATCCGAGTATCATAAACTAAAGATTGCATAAGAACACATTCAGAAAAGTTCTTTTTGAACCTGATATGGTCATCACGAGTTTTTAGTTATGCCATTTGGTTTAACTAATGCTCCAGCATCATTTATGGCACTAATGAACAATATATTCTAGTCCTTCCTCGATCACTTCATGATTGTATTCATAGATGATATACTATTTTACTCAAGGAATATTGAGGAACATAATGAACATTTGCAAATAGTTTTGCAAATTTTGTAAAAAAAAAACAGTTGTAAACTTAGCAAGTGTGAGTTTTGGTTGGCTCACATTGTCTTCTTAGGTCACGTGATATCCAAACAGAGAATATCAGTGGATCCTAAAAAAATTGAAGCAGTAGTGAATTAGGAACCTCCTAAGACAGTTACAGAGATACGTAGTTTTCTGGGTATGGCAGGTTACTATCGTAGATTTGTGCAGTGGTTCTCGATTATAGCTACACCGATGACACGACTGCTAAAAAAATGTTTCTATCCAGTGGAATGATCAATGTTAGCAAAGTTTTGATTAATTGAAATATCGATTGACCACAGTTCCAGTCCTTGCAATTCCTTCGAGTATCGAAGGATTCATTATTTACAGTGATGCTTCATATCAAAGACTTGGATGCATGTTGATGCAAAATAGGGAAGTGATAGCATATTCCTCTAGACAACTCCGACCATATGATACTAATTGTTGACTACATGATTTAGAGCTTACTGTAGTCGTATTTGCTTTAAAGATCTGGAGACATTATCTGTATAGAAAGACATTTGAGAATTTTACAGATCATGAAAGTCTAAAATACTTGATGGCCCAAAAAGAACTTACTAAATGACAAAGAAGATGGTTAGAGTTTTTGAAAGACTATGATTACACAATTGAATATCATCCTAAAAAAGCAAATGTGGATGCTGATGCACTGAAGAGGAAGTTAAGTGTTGCTATATCTAGCTTGCAATTAACACGTATGATCGATTTGATAGCTTTATGAAGCTTGAATACAAAGCTAGAATTACCTTAATCGGAAGTGCTAATAGCAGCATTAATGGTTTGACCAATGTTGTTAAGAAAGTTACAAGTAGCACAAAAATAAGATAAAGAGTGTATAAGGAAGATTGAACAGGTTGATCAGAGTATTCAGACCCCATTTTAATTGTTTGATGAGTTGTTGGTGATTGAATCTAGAGTGTGTGTACCTAATGTTGAGGGCATCATATTAGAGATACTAGATGAAGCACATAATGCTCTATATGTTATGCATCTAGGAATGATGAGAATGTACAATATTCTGAAACAGCACTATTGGTGGCCCAACATGAAAAAGGAACTAGCTGAATTTGTATCCAGATGTTTAGTATGTCAGCGGTAAAAGCTGAACATAAGGCACCAACAGAAAAAACTTCAACCACTACCAATACCAGTCTAGAAGTGGGAATGAATAACTATAGATTTAGTGATAGAATTACCACGGACACAATCAGGTAAAGATGCAGTTTGGGTGAATGTAGATAGATTGACTAAAACTACGCATTTCTTACATCTTAAAATCAGAATCTCTCTTCAACAGTTGGCAAAGTTGTATATACGAGAATAGTTCAATTACGTGGTATTCCTATTTTTATAGTATTAGATAGAGATCCCAGGTTTACTTCCAGATTTTGGCAAACATTACAGAGTGCACTGGGTACAAAATTGAATTTTAGTACTGCTTTCCATCCACATACTGATGGACAGATGGAGAGGACTATACAGACTCTAGAGGAGATGTTGAGATCTTGTGTTCTAGAGTTTCAGGGTTTTTGGGATCAATACATACCATTGATGGAATTTGTTTATAATAATCAGTATCATAGTAGCATTGGTATGGCACCGTATGAAGCTCTATATGGAAAAAGTAAACTAAAATTGAGTACTAGATATGTTGCACCATATGATATTATAAAGCGGATTGGTCCTTTAGCTTATAGACTTGCTCTACCTACATAGTTAGCATAGATTCACGATGTTTTTCATGTGAGTGTGCTCATGAGATATCGATCGAATCCTACCCATGTTATACCAAAATCAGAAGTGCAAATTTTAGAGAACCTAACATATAGAGAAGAAACTGTTCAGATTGTGGATTATAGAACAAAATAGCTAAGAACCAAACAAATTGCACTGGTTAAAGTTCTATGGAAACATCATAATCTGGAAGAGGCAACATGGGAAATAGAAGATAGGACGATAAAAGAATATCCACATCTATTTTCAGGTACAATTTATTTATAATGAGTAATTGCATTTTCATATAGAAACATTAGAAAAGATAAATGAAATATAATGTATATAAGTTAAGATATCGACAATAAAGAACAGAAGTGAATTTCGAGGATGAAATTCTTTAAAGGGCAAGATTTGTAACATTATCGTCTTAAAATCATGTAATTAATGTAGTAAGTAAAATCTTGATGAAAGGTTGATGTTAAGTGATTAAATAAGTAAGAATTTATGCGATAAAATGAAGAAAATTAGCAATAAGAAATAAAGATAGGGATGGTTGACAAAAGGTTGATGTTAAGTGATTAAATAATCTATGAAAGCATAAAAACCAAAAATTACACGTGGTGAAGGATGAAAAAATGTGTGGTGGGCACGACCATGCGTACTCCACGCTCACCACGAGTACTTTATTGATTTAGTGAAAAGAATATAAGGTTGGATGATTGAGAAATCGAGCAAAACTGTAACGCCCCAAAAATGTCAAAAAAATTCGATACAACTTGAATCGTGCAAAAATAGCAAAACTTGACAGTTATGTGGCTAGGAACTGCCACATGAACAACCTAAGAGGTCGTTCCAATGGCCATTCAGCACAAAGAAGGGTGAACGGCCATATGGAATAGCCAGAGGCCATTTAAATGGCCATTTGGGCTGCAGACCCATAATAAAAAATGTGTGTTTCCATGTTAAGAGAGAGAGAAAACATTTTAAAATGACCCCAACCCGTCCCAGCCAAATCCCATTCGTCCCAAACCCCTCCCAAGAGCATTCTAACCTTATGAAACCTAAAAACTTACTTCCTACACTTAAAGATTAGTAGTTTCCACCAAAGGAATGTGATTTAGACAAGTGTTAGGGTTTTTGAACATATTACAACGAGGTAAGCTTATCTTCATTCGAAATTTTTATGTAAAATCGATGGATTTGTGTATGGTTTTGTGGGTTTTGGTGAGGTTTCTTGATAGGATATGAGTTGGACATGATTTTCGTAAGAATGGTAGGGGTTTTGGTGATTCTAGGGTTAGGAAATTTGGGGTTTTGGGGAAAATCCGAGATAGAGCATGGAAATGAGTTTGAATAAAATTTAATAAGCAAAATGTGGTTTGTTTATGTGTAGGAGGTAGTATTCGGTTGGGGCAAGGTTGAGCAGGGGACCGATTGCACGGATTACGAGGTAAGTGAATTTTTTTACACTTACTTTGGGAGGTTATGCCTCCGTATGGAAAATTGTAAGAGATAAATGTTTACTGTTTGAAATGGTAGCCATTAGGTGTTGTTAAAAGTCCTAAATGCTTATGAATCTTTATGCAAAATGTTTGAGAATTCGTAGGATTTGGCTTTGGTTAATTATGGTACTAGATTGGCAATGGTAAGATGTTGTGAATGTGTTTGTTTGAAATGAATTGAATAAGTAAGTGCATTTTAACACTTACTATAACGAGCTTTGGCCTTTGTATGGATTAATTTATGTAAGATTGATGAAATTGACAAGAGTTGTGTTGTTGTTTATGTGTTGGATGAAATTGGTGTTAGTAAGTGCATTTTGACACTTACTCTTGCAATGGTTGGTTTGGAACAGGTAAATTGTATGGTTAAAGGTTTTATTTTGCATGAAATGGTGAAAATGTGTGCTTGGAAGAATGACAGGGATGAATGTCCATTGTGTGAAAATTTATGAAAGTTGTTGGATGTTGATTTGTATGCTTCGAATGTGCCTTGAGAAGGTCATACTTGTATGGTACTTATATGCTTTGTAAGAAAGATGTATGAGTTGTGCTTGGTATGTTGAAATGTGTTAAGAAATAAATGAATTAATATGACTTGCTTAATTGTGAGATGACCTAAGATGATGGATTGTATGAGTGGACGGCACTTGCAATGCCTTGTGTTGTAATGAATGGAACTTAAATGATACTTGTGTGTATATGTCCCTTTGAGGGAAAGTGAATATGCCAGGGTATATTATGAGTGCTTTGATTTTTATGATGATGAACTCGTAAGAGTTATTATTGATGTATGTGATGATTGATGCCACGACATGGCCATGTGAAAGGGTGTGCATATTTATGATAATATGAGAATGTTAAATGTGTGTGTGGGACCATTAAGTACATATGGTTGATTGGAAATTTTGTATGGCTTGAGAATGCATGACTTACATTCATTAATGATGTAATTGTGTATGGATTTCGAATGCATGATTGGCATTCATTCATGACATTGAGAACATTTGCATGAGCACATTTGTATGTTCAAGCCTTGAAATGAGAAAAAGGGGTAATTGCCCAAAAAGAAAAGAAAATGGGTGTTATTTCTCGAATTTGAGAACACAAGAGCGAGTGTCTCTTGTTGTTATGTTTGAGAGGGGAAAGTCCCCTAGTTTTATTTGATGTCGAATGAGAGTTCTATGCTGAGCGAGAGCTCGAAGGAAAAAGTGGGCGAGAGCTCAAATTATGTGTATAAAAAGGGGTTTATTGCCCAAGATTTGAGAACACAAGAGCTTGACTCTTGATGTTACATTTAAGAGGGATTTGTCCCTAGTGTTTATGCCGAGTTAGAGTTCGATCGAAAAAGCGGGTGAGAGCTCGACTTATGTGTAAAGAGGGGCTGGTGCCCATATGCACGCAATGAGAGTGGATTCTTTCTTGGTTTGAGACGGTAGAGATCGTGTGAAGTCTCCCTATGACTATGTTTGAGGCTCCGGAGCACATCATTTGTGTGAAAATGCATTAGCATTCATTGCATTCATTATACATACTTGACATCGATTTCATGAAAAAGAACGTGTATGGATTTTGGCTATGATATGCGTTTGGCTTGTGATTTTCTAGTGAGAGTGCTTATGTTTGATATGAAAATTGAGTATATGTTAATTTGGTATGCTTAAGGTGTAACATAATAATGTACTGTATAAACCCCTATACAGATATGATCTTATAAAAAGGATCTCCCCCTCTATAGTATAAACCCCTCGACGTATGATCGATCATAAATCACCATTCCACATCTCATCATATCAACACCATATCAACATCATATCTCCTCAATCGTAATCGCAACATATAATCATATCATTCTTTCTATAACATACCTGTTTGCATTCTCATTTCGCTCGTACCTGTTTGCAATTCGATAATGTAAACGTATTCTTCCAATTTTATACCAATTTCACATTTTTCCATTTAATCGAATTTGATAACAATTCATATATAAATTCAAGCACTCAATAAATATCATATATAAATTTGAATATTCATTATATTTAAGTGAGTTAGACTACTCACCTACCAACGTAAATAATCGAACCTCTGCGTGCTATAGTCCTGCCCTGACTGTCTGGTCTGTCGTCCTATATAAATACATATATAAATCTTTCTATAAGATCCTATATAAGGACAATTATAATGCATGCACTAAAATTTTATTACTTTTCCTTCTTTATTTAACAAACCCTAAACCTAATCCTAGAAATTTTTGAATTCGTTTTAGATAATTAATTACTAAATTCTAATCAACTCTAACTTAATTCCATTCATTTAAATAAGACCGATGTCAGTCATACACAAAATAAATACCGAAAGTGCAGAAGCAATGGAAAACATTTAACATCCTAAGTTGATAAACCACATCTATATTAATGTATCTGTAGATATATAATCACACACAATAGACCCAAAATTAGGAGCTCGACCTTCTGGAGCATCGCACTGCTAGCCCTGCCGAAAAGTCATCTCGTCCTTGGTACCTGTTACTCCGCACATATTCCATAACAAAACAAGGGTGAGCATATAAAAATACTCAGTAAGTGAATCCCTATAATTGTTATACTGAATGCGCAGAGGAACCTTTAGCCTATACGGCCTAACCTGTAACGCCCCAAAAATACCACCGTATAATTTCGAGGATAGTTGCGGAAAAATGCCTAGAATGGTCGGGAACAGGATAGAGAACGGTTTGTTAAACTGTTCCCCAAACCGTTTTAAAATACATATGTCGGACAGTAGAATCGAACGGGATGGCGAACGGTTTTGGTAAACCGTTCTGTTGTTTGAGGTTGCCAGAAGGAGTGAAACGGGATGGAGAATGGTTCGGGCAAACCGTTCTATTGCGTATGAAGCTGCCA
>CANYCX010065987.1:0-11167 GCA_948193385.1 Breynia disticha f. nivosa
TTTGTCATCTACCATATAAGATAGTTGAAAGTCAACATATTACAAATACAAAAGATATACATCTACAATCATAAGTTATCCAAGGGATTGGCTAGTCCGCTTTGAGCATATCTACTGAAGCGAAATAGTGTTGCAGATAAGTTGACTAATTGGGGAAGTGTGCTTCAGCATGGCAACCAAGTATTCCTGGATCCTCTAGATGCTGTGTGGAAATTCTTTGGGAAGACTGCATGGGGATTTCATTACCCCGTGTCATTCCTGGATATTAGAGATAGCTAGGGCAATGTTTCCAGCCCCCAATGTAACCAAAAACACAATCATAAGTTATCTCAACAACAATAACAGCTCAACAGGAGCCAACTCTAACGACTACAATAACCCATCAAGAACCATGACCAGCTGCAACAACATTGACCCATCAAGAAACACCGTTGACGACGACCCATCAAGCGGCAGTGGGAAGAGAAAATTTGAGATAAAGGAAGCATTCTCGTAACGAAGAAAGGGTTTTTCTAATAAAACCAATGATTTTACGGAAGCATGCAATGGTGAAAAGACAGCAGCAATTACATTTTCACCAATGGGTAAACCCTGTGGTTATGGAAACCCCTCAGTGGACTGTCGTGAATCGCTATCTTCATCATATGGTGGTGGATAAAGAAGAAGGGAATCGCTGGGAGAAGCCCATAGAGGGTATGAATAAGGAAGAGTTGAAAGCATTTAAAGACGAGTTAATTGAGTCCAGGAGTAATTTGGAGGCAGGACTTCAAGATTTCAAAGGTAAAGAAGCCATAGCAGGAAACCTCATGGATGGTTTTGGTTCTTGAAGATATAGAGGCTTCGTGATGTTATTCCTTTAGTTCATTAGAATGCATTTGAGTTGCTTGGTTATTTCTTGAAAGAGATGAATTACTGATCTGAGTGGTTGAGTGTAGTTGTCGAGTTCATGTAGATATGATGATCAGCAGCGCAAAAGGTAAAACTTCTTGGTTGGGTCAGTGTTTCTATGGATCTGTTGATTGAGTTGGTAAGGGGGTGTCTCAATTCTGGCGGTTCCTGAATGACTTTAGCTATTGGATAAGTACGGAGTTTTGACGATCAATGAGCATACCATATAATGGAAATCCAGACCAACGACCTCTTGGTTCAGTGGTAATGGGGCTGAACTTGGTAGGGCGGACCACGGTTCGATCTCCCGCAACGTCGATTGGAAGGGAAATGAACCTTAACCCCCAACTCCTTGCCGAACCGGATTAATCTCGGCCCAGTGGATCGAAAATACCGGGGCTTCACCCAAAAAAAAATATAATGGAAATCCAGCCAATAAAATGTCACATTTAGAGATAAAGTTCCATTTTCAAACTTAATGTATGGATTCAATTTCTATTTTGATTTAAATCAATTTTTTATCAATTTTTCCTTTAACATATTAATTATTGTATAATATTGGACATTTGTTCGCGTACTCATTGACAAAATGATACACATCTTAACAATTTGTTGACGTATATTGTTAAATGTGAATTAGACCCTAAAACGATAGCAACTTAAAGTAAAAAAAAAATAGAGACACAAGGAAAGAAGAGGAGTTAATGTATATATACGACTATATTTTAATTAAATTATGGTAAAATTACACAAATGTTTTTCAACCTCCTAATAACTTCAACTTAGTTATGAAACTACATTGTTTCAGACTTTCTTTTTCTAAATTTAATATTTCAAATAAGATAACTGCTAGTCTACGTTCCAAATTAGAGCAACAATTTATATGTTAGAGATAAAATTGATCCAAAAAATTAATTTAAACTAAATAAAAGTTTAACCTAAACATTAATGCCGAAAATGAAAGCAAAATTTTCATACCATACTTTGAATGTATTAACTTCAATCTTTACACAATTGGACACTACGCACTAAACCAATAGCTTAAACAAAAAAAAAAAGATTCTGAAAAAGTCTTAGTTATTGACAAATTCAAGATCAAACAAAACGCAACTACACCCTAACGAAGTCATTCAGGAACCGCCAAGAATTTGGACACACTCTTGCCAACTCTATCAACACATCCATAGAATTACTGACCCAAAAAAAGTTTTACCTTATGTGATGCTGATCATCATATCTTCTTGAACTCCATAACTACACTCAAGAACTCAAATCAGGAATTCACCTTAGTAAAGAAATAACCATGGAAGTCAAATGCATTCTAATGAAATGAGGAAAATAACGTGACACTATCACTCCAGAATTCCATCAAGAACTAGACACTCAGTCAAGAAATAACAAGGAACTCAATTACATTCTAATGAACAAAAAGAAATAACATCACGAAGCCTCTACATCTTCAAGAACCAAAACTATCCATGAAGTTTCCAGCTTTGGCTTCTTTACCTCTGAAATCTTGATGCCCTGCCTCCAAATTACTCTTGAATTCAATTAACTCGTCTTTAAATGCTTTCAACTCTTCTTTGTTCATACCCTCTATAGCCTTCTCCCACCAACTCCCTCCTTTTTTATCCACCTCCATACGATGAAGATTGCTATTCACGACAGATTTCACTATGGGGTTTCCATAACCATAGGGCTTACCCATTGGTGAAAATGGAATTGCTGCTGTCTTTTCACCACTGCATGCTTCGGTAAACGCATTGGTTTCATCAAAAAGACCCTTTCTTTTTTTCGAGAATGCTTCCTTTATCTCAGATTTTCTCTTCCCAATGCCCCTTAATGGGTCGTCGTCAATGGCGGTTCTTGATGGGTCACTAATGTTGTAGCCAGCCATGGTTGTTGATTGGTTGTTGCAGTCGTTAGAGATGGCTCCTGTTGGGCCGTTATTGCTGTTCAGATAACTCATGATTAATCGACAAAACACAGAAAAGTAGAGAAGAAATAGAGAAAGTCGAGAGAGAATATTGAGAGGAAGCCGAGAGAATTTCTGTTGGGTGTATTACGATAAGTTACAAATCTCGTCTGATTACAAGTATTTATAGTAGCAAGAATCAAGAACGATTTCTGGAAATAACCAAGACTGGAAATAACTGAATTTCTAACTATTTTATTTTCATTTTATCTTCAGCTGACGTGTACAGTTCTGAATGACAATTAATCTGCTTGAACGACCGCCTTAACTCTTCTACCCTTTTGCTTCCTTTTCTGTCGTAAACACTAACCACGAGCCTTCAAGCTGACGTATGTAAGAACATCTTTAACAATAATACTATTAATTATTTATAAAAAATTTATCTTAATATTTTTTTCTATATATTTTCTATATATTTTTTATTTGTCTCTTTAATTTAAACAAAATAGATAAAGTATCTCTTCACTTTCCAATATTAAAATTTTGACTCTTTATCTTTTCTTTTATATATAATTTTTTTCTTCAAATCTCTCTCTCAAATAATATTCATAACAATTATCAACAATAAAAATTTGAAAACAATAAAATAATTTCTCTTTTAATTAATGTGTAAATAACTTTGTGTGTTTTAAAAAGAGTTTTTTATTTTTCTATTTTCAAGCATCAATTTCGTACAAAATATTTTGGATATTTTCTTATTTTTGAATTGTAAAGATTTTTTGAATTTTTTTCTAGAAAATATAAATAATGTCTTGTTAATTGGCATTGATAGTTTTATATTTGTGGCTTTCAGTTTCTTTTTTTTAAACTATGATCTTACAAAATAAAAAAAATTAAAGACTTAAAATAAAGTGTCACACTGAAATTTCTATTTGGTTTCACTCTTTATAATTTTACAGACTCTCTATTCATTTAAAAATTCTCTTTAAATTTAGCTATCTCTATTAAAGATGCTCTAAGTTCAATAGATGTGCATGTTTTTTTGCACAAAAACACGTGTTGCTTTGAGGATTTTGGGTTTTGGGGAAATCATAATTCGAATGTGATAAATATTATACTCAAAATAAAGTTTTGTCTAGAATATAAATCTTGTATAGATTGTATATCATGTATGAGTTCAACTACAACTCTATCATCTCTGTGTTTATACACAATTATTCACATCAATGATATTCAAGCCAAAAACTTTTATTAACATGGTATCAGAGCTTTACACATTTCCCAACAGAGCAACCACATAAACTTACCCATCCTTTTTTTTCTCTACTTCGACGCCGACAGCTCCCATCTTCCTTTCCATCCACACCATGGCAAACACCTCCATTGTCATTGCCAACCAATCAATGTTGTCTTCTATACCCTTCATCACAATACCAATCAAACTTACTTCCACCAATTACATTCTTTGGCGAGCTCAATTACTACCAATCTAAAGAGTTTATAATCTTCTTGGTCATGTTGATGAAACATCTATATGTCCAACATCTACCATTAATAATGAGCCAAATCCCGAAGCTACCCTATGACTGAAACATGATCAAATTGTCTTAAGTTGGATCATTTGCTCCGTATCCAAAAACATATTATCTCAAATTGTCAGTGCAACCACTTCCCATGAAGCTTGGCAATGATTGGCCACAACATATGCCTCTGGATCAAGAACACAAATTCTCAATCTTTGCGAACAACTTGCCACTCTCTCATGAGGATCCGATTCTATATCTTCTTGTATACAAGAGAAAATCTATCGTTGACCAACTTGCTTTATTTAATGCTCCTATTCAATCTAACAGTCTTGTTAATTAGATTACTGCAGGTCTTGGCTCATAATATCGTCCCTTTATTTGAGTTCTTCATGCTCGTCATTATAGCATATCTTTTGACGATCTTTATGGCTTACTTCTTAGTGAAAACTTCAGCTCAAGTGAGATGGACAAATCTCTTCCACCCTTAATGCAAATGCCAACTGTAGTAATCGATCCAGTCTATCCTCCATGTCTGAAGACAAAAACCACAATACATCCTCTGCTCCATGTACCAATTATTCTCAATGTGGCATATGTCCTCCTCATGGGCGTGATCGAGGAAGAGTTGCTCGCGGAAGAGGTCGTGTCTTCTTAAATTATAGACCACCATCACCTTCAATTAACTACAATATGAAATGTTATGCCTGCCAAGGTTTTAGCCACACGAAGAGACAATTCCCATTCAGTCAATACATTCAATCACCTTCCACACATATGGCTATTTCCTTTACACACCCTATCTATCGACCAAACCAGAATTGGATTGTAGATTCTGGGGCCTCAAGTCACTAACATCAGATCTTAACAACTTAGTCATTGACTCTGAATACACTGGCACTAATGAAGTCACAATTGGCAACGATAAAACACTTCCATTCTCTCATATTGGCTCTACTTCTATGTCTATAAATTCTAAAAATTATCTCGCATGAACAATATTCTTCATGTTCCTCATATATTTCATAACCTTTTATCTGTTCTTGTTCTCATAAAAGCTAATAATATTTCTGTTAAATTCTTTTGTGATAAATTTTGCATAAAAGAGTCTTCGACATGGAAGATTTTATGTCAAGGAATTCATAAGAATGTAGTATATTCTCTACTACTTCATTGCCCACAACCTCATTCCTATGATGTCCTCTCAACATGGCATCAAAGACTTGGGCATTCCAACTATTGTATAGTTAATAAGGTTTTGTTAGAAAATAAAATTCCCTTTAAGCGCATACCTCAGTCTCAGTTATTTCACGATTTTTGCATTGGGACAGTCATAAGTTATCTTTTGTTTCCTCTTCTTTTAAAGCTTCTTAACCATTAGAACTCATTTGTAGTGATGTTTGGGGACCTTCCCCAGTTAATTCTATTGATGGATGTAGATATTATTTATTATTCCATGATCATTACTCTAAATATTCATGGATTTATTTTCTCAAACACAAGTCCGATGTTCTCAATGAATTTATTAATTTTTATCACTTTGTTGAATGTTACTTTGACACCAGCTTACAATCTTTTCAAGCAGACTAGGGTGGTGAACTTTAAGCACTTACACCATATCTCTCCTAGCGTGGCATTATCCAACGAAGCTCTTGCCGCACACACCATAACAAAATTGTTTTGATGAAAGAAAACAAGGATGCATTGTCAAAATTGAACTTTCCATGATGCATACAACTCATGTGCCAATGAAGTACTGGACTTATGCATTTGACTGTGCAAATTACATTTATCAAATGGCTACTTACTCCATTGCTAAATTATACTTCCCCTTTCGAGGTTCTTTTTAACACACTACCAAATTATAATAACCTAAAAGTATTTTGGTATTTGTACTATCCTTGGCTCAAACCTTACTCTAAACACAAATTAATTCCTAGATCAACAACTTATGTATTTTTGAGTTATAGTAAGTTCAAAAAGGATATCGGTGTTTACATCCTGTTTTCAATAAAATATATATTTCACGGCACATTCAGTTTGACGAGTTGATTTTTCCTTTTACAAATCTGATGTCCTTTGCTCAACGAGTTCCCACTTCCACAATCCAACCACCTACACTTATACCTCTCCAACCCACACCACCGTTGGCCAAAATCATCATCACCCACTAATCTATACCCGACCGACCCATCCACGCCACCTTCCAATTCCACACGACAATAAACCTTCTTTTTCAAACTCCTAAAGCCCCAGGGATTGGTAATAGCCTTGTTGTGATTCCTCTAACACGATGCATGACCACTCAACTATAAACCAAATAACCTGTCGTTTCATCCCCAGCCAACCATCAACGACAACAACCTTGTTCACTAAATCCTTAACGCACACCTTACTCCAAAGACACTATAGGACTTAACCTTATCATGGATCTCACTCAACCAACATAACAACCAAACAGTCCTATTCTTGTAAAAAATGCACATCCTATGTCACACAAGGAAAGACCGACTCTTTAAAACCCAAGTCATTTATCTCTACAACACTTGGCATTGATGATACACCAACTTCTTTTACTCAAGCTAATAAGGATCTTCACTGGCGTAAGGCTATGTTTGATGAATATGAGGCACTTCTCCAGAACAATACGTGGCAATTAGTTCTTAAGGACAAAGCAAAAAATTTAATTGGTTGTAAATTTTTTTTGTACCAAACAAAACCCAAATGGTTCAGTAAATCAATATAAGGCTCGCTTGGTGGCCAAAGGCTTCAATCAATGTCCAGGAATTGACTATAAAGAAACATTCAGTTCGTTAATTAAACCTGCCACTTTGTGTGATGCCCAAATTTTAATTCCTAATTATTTTAATTGATTGTTATTTTCTTCAAAACATGGATATGTATTTTTTATGATAAAGAACACTCCATACTAAAAAATTTATACATGGATTCAAAATTTACAAATCCGTAAGCCAAACACTTATTTACGATCTATACTAATATAATGTTTATTTTAAAAACGTACCCTGTCGATCCTCCTCGTGAAAATCCTCTTAAACATGCACACATCAAAGTCAAACAAATCTAATGTGAGTAATTTTTATTACTCAGTAAGTGTACGACAACACTTACCAAGGTAGCTAATGCATAAGTACTTCTTTTATTATGAAGTATTATGTACATTATGTGATAGGGTAATCATCCCTATGTAGTTCCTATTCAATCTGTTCTTAGGTTTTCCATTTAACACTGTTTCATAGGTAAGAACAGTGAGGGAAACGGTTTACCCAAACTGTTTTCCTAAAACATTTGGCCTTTCAGAAGACTTTATAAGTGGAACGGTTTCCTAAACAATATACTCAACCTATTTTGGAAACCGTTTGGTCCTTCATAAAATCTCCTGTAAGTGAAACAGTTTTAGAACATTTTGCTCAAATTGTTTTAGAGATCATTTTACTCTTCATAAATGTTTATAGAAGTGGAACGGTTTGGAAAATCGTTCTGAAGTCCGTTCTGACATTCACAAAATGGTTCTAGAAGTGGAACGGTTAGGCAAACAGTTTTCCCAAACCAAACCATTTTCGAACTTGTTCTGCCTTGCTTCCAACTCTTTTCAGCGCAACTCACAGCAGTAAGTTAACTTAAACATCAACCAAACACAATAACTCATCTCAGTTACATCCAAGCAACATAAATACAATTTGACCCATCCATATTGAATATTTCCATCCTAATTCATCTATCAACCAATCTTATAAAAGCACAAATACAAGATTCACATTCACATTCATTCAAACTTAATTCACAAGGTTCTAACCTTTAGCGATGGCATTTAATATACCATACACACACAACTATCAACTCATTTCAACCATAACATTAACATTTAGGCATTCATTCATTTTTTCAATGACGACACAAATATAATATCCATTCCATTCATATGATACTCGTAAATAAGAATGAATGCTCAATGCAATGCCAATGCATTCTCATACACATGCACATGCCCTGGGGTCTTTCTTTTTCCTTGATCCCAGACCGACATCGGGAGTCCACCCAGAATGTCACGACCACATGTCACACACAATGCTCAATGCAACACATGAAACAAATGCATTTAGTATGGCCAATCATTAATCATGTACATGATCATATCATTTCTCATAATCTCAATCTCAATATCCAGTGCATACTTATGCATCATAATCAAATGGTAGCACATTTACATAGTAATATGCAAATTTCTCATCATCCTCATCAAGTGCACATTCCTACATTTCACATATCTCATAATGATATATCATAGTGCACATTTGCTAGTATTCCATTTCATAAGAACATAAGCTAGTTCATCATATGAAAGCATAACCATGCCATTATACTTAATCTCATCATAAGCTTAAACATATAATATAATTGCACTATAAGTAAGCATGGCTTACATAAATCATATCATTGTCCAAAGGCAAGAACATATCAATGCCATTAGATTTCCATTCAAGCACTACATATAAGATTATATTTAAGAATAAAATCACATTCATATTCTCAACCTCATAATAGCATTAATGCTCACATTATCATATTCATGCTCAAGGCATAATCCACAATTAGCATACTTGTATTCTCACTCAATTCCTAACTTTTGAATCACAATTCTTCATACTTATTATCACATAATTCCAAACAAAGCAACCAAGATGAGTAAGTTCCTTTTTAACGACTCGAGTGCCACTGTCATATAAACAATGTACAATTTATCTGGTTTGCTTAACCCGTACAAATACAAAACCTACAATGGTAAGTGTAGACACTTACTTTAAACTCCTCAAAGTAGCCTCGTGGCTCAACTCTCATTCGGGTCCTGTAATTCACCTCCTCACTCTAACCGCTGCAAAACCCAAAGTTTTGCCTTACTCGTAGTTCCCTTCAGAAGATATGCAGATCTAACAGTGAGGGACGAATCTTTGGTGTTTAGGAAGGATCTAGGGTTGCTTCTTAAAGGTTCAAAAAGTAGGGTTTTGGCTGGAAGCATTTTTACCTAAAGAATAGGTTTTCTCTCTCTCTTTCCTTCCTTAATACGCTCAGTTTTAAACTCTTGCCCGTTCAAAATGGATTGGCAAATGGTTTAAGCAAACTGTTATCTTAACCGTTCCCACACTAAGCAATGCATAATTTGAATATTTTGTTGCGTTTGGAATGATTTTGGGAATAGTTTGGTCTAACTGTTTCCGAGGCCGTTTCCCCTCTACTGTGTGGCTATTTCCCGCAAAATCTCGGGTATATTTTTTGAGGGTGCTACCTATTTAATTATAAATCATCTGATACTTACAGCTTTCTGTATACCTATTTACTAATTTACCTATTAATCATGTAATTAGTGTATTAATTAACCATATATTTTAAAAACTTTCTTATGCAATTTTTTCTTATAAATCATCTAATACTTATAGCATTTTGTATACATATTTACTTCACTTATTATTTATTAATATGGCCTCGAACATGATCTATACTAGTGTAACACGACCCATGGGCACAACCCCATATTTGCTAGCACGATTCCTGTGTACCTGTAACACGCTCTTCGTATTAAAATATACAACACTTAGGGATAAGTTGATTATAAAAATAATACTATAGAATGATAACACAAATTAATAAACAATCTGTGTTGCGTACTCAATCAATTCTAATCAGTATAACTTTTATAATAAACTAGTCATTAGAGGCACTTCCAATATCTGTAATTAGTCTACTAATTATCAACCATCTGTATACAATTACGATTTATATATCATCTCTGAATAATATTTTCATACATTTTAACAAACGATTCATTTAAAAATCTAATCACTATCTAACATTTATGAGTTGCAAAGTCAGTGAGTAATTATTTCATATTTAATAATTTATAATTTATATAAACAAACTCTTTCTTATATTCCTTATAATCATATAATTAACATTGCACGTGATTCTTTCTTATTTATTAGTTATAACTCATAAATCATTCATTTTCATATTTACTAAAATTTTTATTAATTGCAGTTTGTATGTTCATTTATATATTCATCGAAATTGTATAATTCGTCAATCATATAAATTATGAATATGCTGATAATAAATCATTACGTTCATCCATGCAATCGTATAATCGATAATCCGCACATCTCAATAACCATTTCCTATTTCTGCACATCTCCCTATCTATATCCTATTTCCGCACATCTCCTTAAATCCACTTATTTCTGATTGGTCAATCTTTATCTCCACCAATATCAAATCTCCGCCAATATGAAATCTCCACTAATATCAAATCTCTGCGAATATCAAATCTTCATTCATATATAAACATAATATGTAATAATTTTTGTATAATCTTTCATAATAATTGAAATATCAATCACATATCTATGTAAAATCATGTGTATAAATATCATTTGTATTCGCTGGATATATGATCACGTATTTGTGTAAATAAATCTGTATCCTATGTATATAATGAAGCCATGAAGGATCTTGTACTTCCTTTATCATGTCTTTCAATCTTTGTTTCGTTGGATGTATGTGACTGGCTCTAGCAAGCGCACTAGATCGGTGTAGTTTTACAGCAGAAGTATGCCTCCCGGGATCGAATCTCTCGAGAAACGTCATATTTAAATTGATTCGGTGCTAGCAAGAAAATAAAGGAAAGCAATAAACATAAATTGGATTTTGGTATTTTGATTTGAACAATGAAAATTAAAAGCAAGCAAGTAAAATAAAGACTCAACAATGGACTAAAAATATGGGTTTTCCTAGACTTCAATAGAGACTATACTTGGTTACTTGATGA
>CANYCX010066529.1:0-16939 GCA_948193385.1 Breynia disticha f. nivosa
TGGCATGAAAAATGTGTTAAAGAAGTTGATTTTAAGCAGTGGTTTGGAGAGCTAAACATGAATGTTATAACAAGGATGGTTGTCGGAAAGAAGTACTTCGGCGAAGGTGGTGATGAAGAAGAAGGAAGACGATGTTTAAGAACCATAGGAGAACAGTTTCATTATTGGGGAACACTTGTTTTAAGAGATGCTGTTCCATTTTTGGGATGGCTTGATTTGGGAGGCCATGAGAAGGAAATGAAGAGAGTTATGAGAGAACTTGATGACATTGTTGAAGGATGGTTAGAAGAACATAAAAGAAAGTGGGAATCTGAAGAGAAAAATGGAGAAAAAGACTTCATGGATGTTATGAAATCCGCTTTAAGTGGTCAAAGCATTGCAGGATTTGACTCCGACACAATCAACAAGGCCACGTCTCTGGTATGTATATTATATGCATAATTATTTTTCGATTTCCGTAGTTTCTCCGTGTAACTATTGATGTCTTCGAATTTTTCAAACATCAATACAATATAGAAATTCCGTTAATTTTACTAACGTAAAATTCATTATTTAAAAAATCTTAAAATCGCATTTGGAATCAGTAAAATTAAAGAAATCTCTAACTTAAACTAACGAAACTTTGTCTTGTCAGAGTATGGTTGCTGGAGGAGCGGAGACAATGACAGTTGCGCTAACATGGGCATTAGCTTTACTAGTAAGCAATAAAGATAAGCTAAAAAAGGCACAAGAAGAACTAGACATGCACCTTGGTAAGAACAGAATGGTTGAGCTCACCGATATCAACAAGCTATTATACATACAAGCCGTAGTAAAAGAAAGTTATATCCACCAGCATCAATTCCGGCACCTCGACAATTCTCCGACGACTGCATGATAAGTGGCTACTTTATACCAAAGGGAACTTGGCTAATCTTAAATCTTAAGAAGATCCAAACAGATCCTTGTGTTTGGAATGATCCGATGGAATTTAAGCCAGAGAGATTTCTGACTAGTCATAAGAATGTTGATGTGAGAGGTCTGAATCCTGAGTTAACTCCATTTGGTGCTGGTCGGAGAGCATGTCCGGCAATGTCTTATAGCCTTCAAATGGTGTGTCTGACATTGGCTAGTTTGGTTCATGCTTTTGAACTGTCACCACCAAATGAGGGAATTGATATGGCTCAGAGCAATGGACTCACTAACTTCAAACTTGCACCACTTCCTGTTCTTGTCTCGCCGCGCTTGCCGCCGTGTTGTGATAAGTTTTTGGAGTGGTGGTTTCTGAATAAATCAAGAGCTAATAATGTGGCAACTCTTACTTAAATTGAAAGATGCGCTATTGTGAAATTGAAAAATATTTTTATATGGTCATCCTTGCCAAATTCCCATAAAATTTTATGTTATTTGCCTATTACTCTTTCCGTATTATTTTATGTGTTCTTAAAAAATAAAATTTTTGGTTTGCATTGATCAGAACTTTTTGTTCTGTTTGATCTTTCATTAAATATTACTAACCAATTACTTGAACCAAACATAATAATAAAGAGTATTTTAAGTAAAATAATATTAAAAAAGTGAACAATCTCATTTATTTTAAGATAATAAAAATATTTTTATATCACATAAAGTTAAACGAGCATAATATATTTTTTTATCCAAATATGCAACTACATATATAAATATCTAATTATTACAAAAGTGGAGAATCTCGTTTATTTATTTTTTTTGTGCTCTTGTTTCTTTTATAATTAACTTTTTAATGTATTAGCATCTTATGGTCTATTGGATTAATCTAAAGAAAATAACTTTTAAAAAAACATAGTAACTAGATAAGTACTCTTTTAGCTGTATGTTGTAGGTGAACGATGTGATTATTTTTTAATTAATATTTATTTAGATAAAGATTGAGATATAGAATATTGTTGGTGCGCACACTTCTAAATAAATAAATATATATAACAATTAAAAAATAATATATTATTTATTTATTTTATAGAACTATATAGAAAATGATTGTGATTTTCTACAGTATCACCAAATCCTTGCCTGTATCTGGATTTCAATCATTAGTTTCCAAATTGAACCTCCTATGTCCTATCTATTCAACTTAAAGATCTGTTATCTGATGCCCACATCTTTTGCTCTCTATGACCCTAACCATAAATCTTCGATTACGATACTTCTTGATCCACTGCATATAGAAACAATTGATTTATTGAGCATTGAAGACTTCAGTTTCTTGCAGCAATCATTTTCTTTCCATGCAGGGCACCAGAGTTCTAATTCTTCCAATGTTTCGGGTGATTTTCTAGTCGAATCACCATTTTATTTGGCATATCGAGTAGGACACATGACAACTTGGAAGCAGGTTTTATGTTAATGTGGGAGTCAAAACCCCTAACTGAATGTTCTTTGTTGTGCATATTTTGCTTTAGTCATCTCGTTTTCTTTTGTTAGCAAGTATTCCCTTGCCTCAATGGGATGATAAACTTGTACTGTTCTCCTTACATCACATTCATAGGCTATAATAAAACAAGCTATGTTACCAAATCTTGAGATGCTCTCTTCACGTTTTTTTAACTTGGAGCTATAGGGATAAGAATTCCGTCGGTTTTGTTCAAACCGAATCGAAGAACCAGTAAATTGAACAAGTCGAATTGAATTTTTATTTATTTTTTAATCGAATAAAAGTGGTTGATTTGTTCTGTTCGTTCAGTTTAAAACTGAAATATTATTATTTTTTGTTTCGGAACCAAATTGGTTCATCAGTTCGGTTCGGTTATACCCAACCATTATGAGTTATACATATTTTCGGTTTTACGTATTATATGCGTAATTGTTTTTGGTTTATATATTTTTTCAAGTAATTGTAGTGGTTTTGATTTTTTTCAAATTAAAGCGTTCTTGTTAGTTTTGCTGACATGAAACGACAATAAATAAATTACGGGTGCCACGACAGCGTAATTAACAAAATCCGAACATGCATTGATTTGTGGAAAACTCGAAGATCACTATAATTACGTAATAACATAATGTTCAGAATTAAACACTTACATATAAGACAGAATGATGGGTTACATTTTCGACATGTTTTACAAGCATTTTAGGGCATCATGTGTGCATTTCCATCTCTTTTCATGTTTTAATCATAGAAGTATGTTTTATGTCTCTAATGGCTTATAAGATCAATTTGTGCAGGAATAATCATGATTTTTTCACAGACCAAAGTTGATTCGAACAGAAATACATTCAGAATTGTGAAACTGGCAACATCATGGGCATGACGTAGTAGAAAATCTGGAATAGATGGAATTTCTCTTATAAGAACCAAATGGGCCGAACCACAACTGGCCCAGACACCCAAAATGAGGCCCACATGGGATTTTGAGGCAGCCTAGGGTTTCTTAAACTTAGGAAACGATAGTTTTAGTTAGGACTTATCAAAAATCCACCAAAACCACCCAAACCGATCACCAACCGACCAAACAGAACCGAAATTTAGGGTAACCACCATAAGTGGATAGGTTAGTGATTAGATTTAGAGCAAACCACCAAAAGTAGTTTGGTTGGTGGTTTTGATTTTCCAAAATCCACTCCGAACCGAACCACTTTATCATCCACCTATCTTAAAAAAAAAGTTAAGTATATATCATTAACTAAAATTTTCCTAAACCTTTTTTATTCTTCATGTTCTAATTAATAAACCTTAGTATATAATTTTTTTAGATCCTAAATAAAAAAAGCGAATAAAAATAAAGATTAATGAATGTGATTTTGTTTTAAGATTTTATTAGAGTTGAATTAGAAGTGAAATATTGTTTTTAATATGTTGTTATGTTAATTTGAAGTAAATGTTAATTTGTTATGATTTAAATTGAAGATACATTTTTTTAAAAAATTGTAATTTTTAACTTAATATTTTTTATTTAATTATTTTATTTTTTTGGTTAATCACTCAAACCGACCAAACCAAACCACCATTTAGTGGTTAGGGTTGGGTGGATAGACTAATAGAGTGGATAAGTTAGTGGTTGATCATTTACCCAACCACCAAAAGTAGATAGATTAGGCGGTTTAGACAAATAACCGACTAAACCTATCCATGATCAGTCCTAGTTTTAGTTAGTTTTTCTCTCTAGAACACAATTTTTCATTCTTGGCAACTTGGAGGCAACTCCGAGAAAATTCTTGAGAGATTTTTGGTGCTTTCTTTTTACTTTTAATTATTTCATTATGTTTTGTGTTAAGTTTAGTATGTTAGGTTAAACTTTGATTGTAGTTGAGATACTCTGAGGTTAGATTCAATGTTTTGTGAGACTTTTTTGTGTGAATTAATTTATTGAACTTGAGTATTTATTCAATTTCTGTGTTAATTAGTTTTGTTATTATCATATTGATTGAATTGAGAGGCTGCTTGATTTGATTGTTATGAAAATAGGTTGCTAGTTGAGAATTGTGAGTGTCCATGGTTTGGACAGATTGATAGCAGTTTAATAATGATGTCAATAACGTGTTGTCTCAGTGTTAATAAAATTGAGTAATCTAGCTTAAATGAATTTGGGTGTGTAGAATATGTTATTCAAAGATTGGGTTTCTATAATTCTTACTGCGGTCTGGAATTAAATTCTATCGAGGTGTCTCGAGAATTGTTCTTAGGCTAGGAAAATATTTCGATCGAGGTGTGTTGGTTGTATCGAATAATTAAGCAGAAATTTGATGCTTGAGCGTTTCTCTGTGTCTATAACTTTATTATTCAATTAAATAAATTTTATCTTTTGCTTCAATAATCAATGAATTGAATCAACCAAAGATTATCTCGACTAGACTTTATTATTGAATTCTCATCTCAATTAATTTATGTCATTGTTTTAATATTGCTTTGCTTAGTTTTAATCATTTTATTTCATTCTAAATTAAATCTTTCATACAAACAACATTTTGGCACTTCATTTTATTAATTTTGACTCTCAAATAATTAGTTTACTGATCTCTATAGATTCAACCCTACTTCTGCTATACTCAGTAAGATCTCAGTGTGAGTATTTTATATTTGTTAGTCTTAATAGCTATTACAGAAACGACAAAATACTATATTTTTTACACCAAATTGATAAATTGTACAAAAACTTGAAAATTCTCTTGTTGAAGAATTATAATATGTTACGGTACAGAAATAAATGTGGATTAATTTGACATAAATTTTCTCTCACGAGGGCCATATCTTATTTCATCAAAAAAATACTTTTAAAGGACTAAATTCTGTCGTGACAAGTTCTCTAATTTCTATAGCGCAAACCAAAACGTTCACGGGTTATCAAGAAAGAAATTGTCGAAACCCCATCTTAGGGGCACATGTAATCTGGACAACTTGTTATATTTCAACCCCACTGTTATTGCAGAAAAATTTCATGAGATTTTAAAGCGGATATACTCTAAATAAAGCTCCTCTTCAATTTGATACCACCCCACTCTATAATTTCTTGTAAATTTGTGTCGTGTTATTTTTATTTAATATCATTATTTGTGAAATAAATATTATACAAATTACATTTGTGATATATTTATTTTGTTTTATAATTGTTTACTCACAAATTGTATTATTATTTCAAAAATCAACAACTCTAAGTGTATCTATCAAATCTGTGCATTTTGTTTTGGCTCAAAATCACGTCTGCATTCAACGGCAAATGCAGGATTTCATATGCAGCAGTTCTATCTGAATACCAACATGTTTAAACATCCTTTGAACACACTCAGGCGAACCTTATAGTCAACGAATTATCAACTCAACCAATATCTCGTTGGCAAATACAAAGACATATTGAAACAACTTTTTTTTACAAAAAATAAGAGGACGACCGGGCTTGTCCATCTCCAAAAAATAAGAGGAGGACCGGGCTTGTCCATCTCTAAAGCAAGGAAAGCCCACAAGGGTTGTCTCCGGATACCGGTAGCTAACATTGTATACCTACCATTAGTGAAATAAGTGTTCTTAAATAAGTGTTCTTTTAACAGTGAACACAAAGATTAAGAAATGACTTTAATAAGTAAAAAAAATTATTTTGCTCTTATTTAAAATTTAGTGTTCCAATAAATTTGTTTTTGTTGTGTTAGAAAACATTTAATGATAAAAAGTTTTATTATTCTTAATGAAAGCAGTCGGTGTAAATAAAAGGATAATAACACGACTTACTCGTTCTTGACGCAGCGAAAAATCGTTTACACCAAGAGGCAGTTCCGCGGATCATTCTGGTTGCCTTTCTCACGAGTATACAAATGTATACTGAGTACGGACTTTGTCCGCAATCTCTTCTAAATTGATTTAGTGTTTTATTTCACAAATAGTTTTCTCAAGAACCATTCCATTCTCGGCAGAATAGTGTTCTACCATTAAAAACAAAAGTGTTCTCCTCCAAGGCACATTTTTGTGTTCGTCAGACTAATTAAGAAAGCAAGTGATGGAGTTATATGTACGAATTACTCCTCTAGTAGTTTCCTACTTAACTGCTCACTCCATGTAGTGGGTGGTTTAATTGGTTTTTATAAATAGACAAACAAAATGTCTATTTCGCCCTTCATAACTCATTATGAGTGGGTCCAACAATCTCTCACTCACACATAATGAGGCATCATCTCACTATGTATAACACCATCACTAAATATACATTGGCGAGACTGCGCAACCAGTCAACGATTGAGGTTGCTCTTTGAAGCATCTCACTCTTGCTTCACCTTCGGCTTAACGTGACTTCCCCCTAGTTCAATTCCATAATCATTAGTTTTCGACTCGCTTTGATCTCACGAAAATAATCATATACACTATTACTTTTTTCCTCTGAAAAAGTAATGAGCTCACGCGTAATATGAATTAATGCGTGATATGTAACAAAAAGAACTTCCTCCTTTTAAATAACTTTCCACCATATGTTTAATGTTTAATTGATAAGTCCTTATCCACCGTTCATTGCTAACGCAACCTTATTTAGGCTTCTTATTAAATTAAATAATTAAACACATGCTTCCTGTTATTTAAAAGAGTAACATTAAGGGTGAATTAGAGTTATTCACTCTATGTGAGTCTCACTTTAGGAAAGTTGAGATCAACTTATTCTCTTTTTATCCCTTGGTTGACTTATACACATATTACACAAATATGTCATCGTGTTCATTCCACTTAGGACGTATGTTCTATTTAACACTATGCGAAAGCATCAATCACCTAACGCGTCAACACATTATTACTTTTGCCCCCTTTTAAGTCATATGTCAGACAGCTTTCGGTTAACACAGAATAATGGATGCTCTTACTTTATCCATCTTACATTCTTACATATGAACACACGATTCATATTAAGAATTTTATCTATATGACTAGATAAATTCTGCCAACATATTGAACTATAATTAATAGTTCTTATATAATGCTATATGTCAATAGATATATGTCACGCTAACACTAAAGAAACAAATTTCTTTCGACGCGAGATTTTAACTAACAAACAAACGGATCTACTTATAAAATCTATCGTGGTCTTATAAATGAACACTAAGTCCATAATTCCTTGTGCTATTAAGTCTCCACGACTTAAAAACGATACTTGATTTCGATTAGCTTCCTTAAGTTATCGATTATGACTATCTTCTCAGATTGTCGTCCACTCTCGAGGTCGTTGGATCTAAGATAGTACATAAACCAATCTTTCCAAGCTCATCTTCCTATGATAGTTCTAACTATCCTTACATGAAAATTGTTTCTTACTTCTCATCCTTTCGATTTAAGTAAGAATAGAGCAATTTTATTTCCATCGTAGATCCTTATAATCCACACATTTTAATGTTTTACAAGTATCTCTCATCCTACTTCCTTTAACCCTTCTCATGGATTAGTATTATCTACCTTTAGCTAACTCTTTTTAGCAAAGTATAACTCATCTCTTCTACTAAACAAGTTATATAACTTGTACTATAAGTCACTCTTGTACATAACAAGATTCTAACTCGTTTAACAAGTCATACTCTTGCACTCAACAAGATTTACTATATACATATGAAATACCACAGAGTAAGTTACTTAACTACCTTCTATATGTTATCATTAATGGATACAAATTTATTATTAAGAAACTAATTCTCAAAAATAAATATTTCTTGAAATCTCATTTTCAATACCAAATTGTATGTCATCACACTAGATTAGCCGAATTTAGACATATGTGTATCACTTATACACAAATTATAATGACAAAATTAATCTCAAACTACATATGGTATAATCATAACTCATA
The DNA here is from genome assembly GCA_948193385.1 of Breynia disticha f. nivosa. Classification (NCBI taxonomy): domain Eukaryota; kingdom Viridiplantae; phylum Streptophyta; class Magnoliopsida; order Malpighiales; family Phyllanthaceae; genus Breynia; species Breynia disticha. The sequence goes on from CANYCX010066529.1 coordinate 8,268, forward strand.
TGAAAAATATCAATCTCTCTTTAACTCACAATGTTTAAACATTCTAATGTTTTATAACTTTGTACTACAATAAGATATACAATGTTCTAACACATATATCTCATAGCTTAAATCTCCATACGAGATTAATGAGTCTTGAGATTAGTTTAGTCCTCTCGACTAAATCTCTTTGAGATAAACCATACAAAAAGTTAAAGAATCTCACAAATTCCTTTCAACTTTACTATACCAACCTAATTTTGAATATTAATACTCTCATTAAATTTTTCATATTGGATTTTGTATCCAACATAATCCCAATAGGTATTTACCTTTCAGGTTGATCATTTTAGTACATAAATAAAATTCAATCAAACTAACATCAATTTTGTTCTCATTGCTTTGGTTAGATTCAACTAGTACTCAACTCTTTTGATCTAACAAATGTTACACATTTTCATTGCTTTAATCCAAGAACATATCAATAGGATGAGATAGCTTCTATAGCTCAATCTTAATTAATGAAGTTACTAAAAGGATCACGAATAATTTATTACATGAATGTTTTCATGAGATATCTCCTTTTATAAGTACACGTTTCTAAAACTTAAAGACATACTACAGAAGTGTTTATCTTTACATTTGGAATGCTCCCACTGGGATTAAGCTCTAAAACTCTCACTGAAGTTACTAAACTACTAGGAATAAGGTCTACAACTCAAAAATTCTCAAGTTCAAAAACTCAAAAAATTTTCACATGAGTAAAGAACTCATAACTCCCACTGGAATTAATTTCCATTCCTAGGTAAAGAACTCATAACTCCCATTTAAATTAATTTTCATTCATAGCTCCCATTAGAATTGACTTCCGTTAAAGTCAAGATCAGGGAAGTTACTAAGCTACTAGGAATAAGCTTTAAAACTCAAAAATTCTCAAGTCTAAATACTTAAAAACTTTCACATGAGTAAAGAACTCATAACTCCCATTGGAATTAACTTTCATTCTTAGCTCCCACTGGAATTAACTTCCATTTAAAGTCAAGATCAGGACCATTCGCAATTAAGGAAGATGCTAAGATATTATTTAATCCAAAATAAAATTAGTCAATACTTTTCTTTCACACATCAATTTCCTTTCTCTTCCTTCAATCTTCCATTTCTCCCACTCGAATGGATTGATCATAAAAAAAATAGACCTGATTTCTCTTAGAAAAATGAACATATCCTTTTTATCCCAATCTACCAATCTATTTACAAAGAATTGATTACCTATGCTCGTTATTTACATAAGTTGATATGAAACTATTCATATCATCCAATGTGAAAATATGTCCTTAGGACACAATTCAGTATCTTACACAAAATACTTCACGTATTATTTTAGTCCCTTACGACTAAAATTTACGTATTCATTAGAAATACATCTTATGGACAAAAGTAGTTAAGTCATCCTCATGACTAATCTACAAAACTTCACAAGTTATGTAAGCAACATCTTTTGAGGGTATTTTCAATATCATGTGGCTTAAGCCAACATATATCTTAAAAATGATTACGAAGAACAAGTCTCTTCAATTTTCATTTCACTCTTGTTATGGAATTAGAAATAAACATCTCATGTTCAAATCCATATCATCATTCAAAACTTGGACTTTAATCAAATTTACTGGTGAAACTATTCAACCATAGTATCTTTGATTGAATCACATCTTTATACTCAAGATTAAATAAGCAACTATATGCCCATTTAAAGTGATATTGCCAAAGCAATTACAACTATTACTTTAATAGTTATGTTCCAAAATGATGCGCATATTAAACCTATGTCTAGCCCTCAAATCTACCATCTTCTAAAGATGTCAACATGGATAGCAACAGAATTCAGCTCAAATAATAGTCACACTACTAATTCTTAGCTGTAAACATTTCTTGTGTTAAGTAATTCAATGTAAATGAATTTCTTAACATTGTTAGCATTAGTTAATCGATCAACTCAATTTTGACTAATTTCAGTAAGAATCACACAATAGGATCATTATCACTAAGATAATTCTTAAATAAAATTGATAAAAGTTAAAAATTTCAATGGGCTCATTCCATAACCATGAAACTTATCTCTAACTTATTAGAAAATTTTTAGTCCTTACAAAACATAATATTTTCAAGAATGTTATCATTAAAGGATTTATTAAAGACATTCTTTGATAAGATTAAGACATAAAGTGCATACTTGAAGTAGATATTAACTTTTCATTCAAGACTTACTTGAATAAGTTAATTACTTCCGACTTTTCATATCACTCTTGACATATTCAACTGTTTCACTTAGATACTTCGAATATATACGAAGACTTCATCATTCTTCACTAAGTGCAATCAAGGTTTGAAATTATCACCTACAAAAGATGAAATCCATAAATGGAATATTTAAATATGATACTGTTGGAACATTGATGTTAATATTAGTTACAAGTTTTGAAATGATCAAAAACTTTATGAATTTAATTGTGTTTGAAAGTTTGAAATTGAAATTACTTGAGTAAAATGAAAAACAGTCAAGTAGCAGGAGTACCAGTCGACTGGTGAGTTAGGTAAGTCGACTGGTGTGCTGAAAATTCAAACGGGAAGAATGTAACGGCTAGTTCTGAGTGTACAGGTTGAGACAGTCGACTGACAAATGTACCAATCGACTAGTGAAGATAGTGGACAGCTCATGTGAGCCATAAATCCTAAAAGTATGGTAAGAATCTATAATTTTGACCCTAAAATAAGGGACATGTTTAGTGGAATGTTTAAAGGTAATTGATGGGAATATATTGAGTCACTAAACCAGAAATTAAGGATGGACATAGTGCTTTTAACCTAAAAATCGGGGATATGACTTTTGAAGTTCAAAAAGCATGATGGATAGGTACGTAAGTCGATTGGCAGGATATACCAGTCGACTGGCAGGAGATACCAGTCGACTGGCAAGTGTTCCAGTCGACTTAAACAGTACGTGGGGTAGGTACAAAACTGCGTTCTTCCAATTGAAACCGCGTTCTTACCTGGTGCAGCTGACAATGAACAAAAGTTAACATTTTAAAACAAGAAAAAATTGTCATAATGGAAGGATAACGGCAAAAACATAAGAGAGGTTATATATTGAGGTTATTGCTGAAGAGAAGATAGAACACAAGCTTCCAAGAGAATTGATCATTGTCTTACAAAACAATTGTGCTTATTTTCTCATTTGTTCTTGTAACCTCATTGAAAGTGAGTTTAGTGAAGAGTGTACATCTTTGTTGTTTTAATTTGAATCGAAACTCAGATTGTTTGTAAGGTTTCTTGAGCCAAAATTCAAGAGAAATCAGAAATTATAGTGAAGTGTTGAAATCCTAAGTGAGAGCTTAGGTAGTGGAGTAGGATTTGCAAGCCGAACCACTCTAAATTGTTTGTTCATTTCTTCTCTACTCTTGTTCAATTTTATTCCGCGAAAAACTCGAAAAATCTATCATTTACATAACCTCTATTCAATCCCCCCTTTCTAGAGGTTATTCGGACTCTACAGATAGACCTCTCACTTATGTGAGTTTATTAAAGTGTATACTCTAAATTACAACACTTTGCGTAATCAAGATATTTCACCTAATGAAATGTCTTGAATCCATGTTTAAAAAACTCACTTTAGTCTATCAACTCTTTCAATTCTTAAGAATTCTAATTCTTAAACTTATTCTTTTACCATATCCTTAACTTAAGAAATTTCTCAATTTCTCAAATTTTTTTTCCAAGGATTTTCTCGATAAACAACCTATATATTTATCAAGTCTAGGTTAGTGTTCCATGTGGATTGCTCTCCCACTTGGACAAACACTACCAAGGAATATATAACATTATTTGGATATTTATGCGCTTTAGTTATTTACTAACTAATTTTACTAAACTCGTAAATCATATAAGCTTCTAAGCTTTTAATCACAAGATTTGTGACTAACACATATGACTCTTAGTAATTTCACACATCATTTATTACACTTAGTAATTTTTATGATATGAACAATGAAATTCTCTCATTTCATTTCGCATGAAATAAACATCCTTATTATGTTTAACCTATAGTACTTTTATTAAATTTTTGACTTTTCAAAAATCAAGACTTTAAAGCTCTTAGCTTCAATTGTTTACATTGGAAAAAATATTTTTCCAAGGTATACGATTATTACTTCTTGAAAATGAACGTGCAATTATGTTTCTTTCAGTATTAATCACTTTAGGAAGTAGTACTTCCTCCGTTTCAAAATAAGTGTAGTTTTAGGAATTGGCACACATATTAAGAAAGGTCTTTAATAAGCTAAAAAATGACTATATTGTCCATGATTGATTTTCAGAGAAACAAGAACATAATTAATGAATAACTAACATTGAAACTTTAAGTCAGGGCATTTTAGGAAAGAAATGAGGTAAAAATGCATAACTACACTTATTTTGAAACAAAATTTTAGAGCTAAAACTATACTTATTTTGAAACGGAGGGAGTATATAGTTAATCATTTATTACCCAAATAAATATTAACTATTGCACCTCAAACAAGAAATTTAGTATCATTATATTTGATTTACTATTTATGTCATTAAATTCCAATGTAATGTTTGGTTCACATAATATCGAACTTTACTCACAATGTGGTAAAACTACGATTTTATTTGAGCTAATACATTCACTATATTAGAATTTAACTATTAAATAGTAAATGCTCTAAGGATATAATTTTAGTTACATTTGTTAAGTTCCACAACTTAGTCAACCTTATGTTCATAATGTGATAAATTAAAATTCCAAAAATTTCATTTATCTTGAAACATAAAATTTCACACAAATTGTACTAAACAATTTTATATGGGGTAATAATATTTAAACTAATTAAATATTATCTAAATCTCAAACTTAGTTTAATATTTAGTCTCATTTCATTTTATTTAACATTTATACTGTGACGCCCAAATTTGACTAACATTATTATATATTTTATTCTTTTTCAACAAGAAATGATAATCAAATTTGGAAATTATTTTTATTTTTAGATAATATAAATTTTTATTTAAGGATAATCTTTTTATACATATACCATTTAAAGTTATGTCATTTTCATTATTTAAATGAAAACTATTTATAGAGTTTAAAAATATGAAATGACTTTTTAAGAAATAAGATTTTCAAATAAATAACTTATACAAGAAAAAAAAATAATTACATCTTATTTTAAATACAACTCACACAAACAATTATTTGTATAGAATGTTCCGTATACCAAATTTAGAAATCTTTTCACGAATTAACTTCAGTGCACAACCACCTTTGGTTCACCGGTTCCTTGGACATCAGTCAACAAGATCATAAGTATCCCCTTCAATCCCTGCCAATGTCGAATATGGCAGACATAAAATGCACATGAGTTTTTGACAACTCAATAAGCAACACTACCGAAATGGACAACTTCCCATGACATTTATACATTTACAATTATATCACAAAAACTATGTCATATAACTTACAATGCAAGTTACCTTTTGTAAACATTCAAACAATTACACGTATTGATCTCTTAATTAATTAAGTCTTTTCTTGCATCTATATGATATGAACATAGTAACAATCAAATCTCCAATAATCATGAATTAATTTTTAACCACAACAACATATAGCATGCATATCATATATGGAACTCATGCCAATTATCCATATAAATACATTCTCAATATCAATTCGTTCTTTCCCAAACATATGGAATACATCAATTTTACATATACTCATGTTGTATATGATCTAGCCACACATCCAAATAGCATGAAATTATTATTTTGAATACTTAACATAGTCTCATATTACTTCAAACTTATTCAATTTCATTATAGCAAATTTTTATTCAATCGTAATTTAGGCATTTCCACTGATAAATTTCCAATTCATAATTCACACATTTCACACCAATGATTCACAATTCAACTTGAACTCTCAAAACATCAAGGTATATTTAACACCTTACACCTATGATCATCGCAAGATACTTAATTCAATCATACATTAAAATTATGATCGAAGTCAAAATTCACAGTAACACATGCAAACAAATCAGTCAAACCACAATTTATCATCAATCACATAAGTATGATCATAGCATAATTTCAATAAAACATGTCAACTCAATATAATAAATATGTTCACAAAGAACATGTTAAACGCAAAATAATAAATATGAATGCATATGATCTAATGCATTCCTCAATATGATCATACCCAGGATCTCATTATTTACGTCCTTATTTGGCTTTAAAATTGACGTTTGCAAACGGGTCTTTCGGCCGGAAGTATGTGGTTATAAAGTACTATAGTCCATAGATTTTTTGCTCTTATTTGGCCTTAATGACGCCTTTATTTGGCCTTGGCACACTCGTACACACCTAAGTGTTTTCGAGCTTTTTACCATATGTGCCCCGGTGTAGTATTTGTCAGGTACTACTCATTAATATTTATATAAAAGTCTATAAGGCCACCAACCCATCTCCTGAGCACAGGTAGGTTGTTGATATATCCTCAGATGTCAACTTAAGACATGTGATATACCTGTACGCCCACACTTGGCCATAACCACTCCCTCATTACGCTCTCAAGAGCCCTTTTATTTTATTTAATATGTTCCCCATGAGCCCAGATGCATGAATGTATTGTGCATAATTTATGCAGCCAAATCATGCATTCATAATTTCAATCATGCTATGCTTCACAATATCAATGTTGAGTCATCAAGCAATCTCAACCAAATCATACTCAATTAGCATAGACAACATCATGTCATAGCATCCTAGATAACATCAAATGCCAAACATAAATTACCACTAGGTAACATTTTAACCATGCTTCAATTCAAGCATATCCAACATAGACCTAACAATTTTTCATAAGCCTTAACCAAGTCAAAATTATGGACTTTCACAAGCTCATATGTTTCACAATTCAAGTTTCATACATATGGCATAACACAAACTATAAGTCCATACACACCAATTTCAATCAATAAATTTTATTCATCTTCAAACAATTAATAATATCAATAATATTCACTTAACATTTTATTATAATGTTCTTGAATCAAAATATAACACTTAAATTCAATTATATAACATTTAAGGTATAAACCTTAACCAAATCATGGCAAACCAGTGCAGAACGCGTGTTCAGACACCACTACGCGTTGTGGAGAATGACTACATGTGGTCGCTACCACCCCGCGTAGTCTTAGACGCGCGATCGGACACGACGTACGCGTTGTGGGAGCGACACCTCGTAGTCTGTTGAAGATAAACGCGTGGTCGTTTAGAAAGTACGCGTTGTCGTAACGACACCGCGTACTCTTTAGCCACCCCACGTACTACTATGTTTTTCCGACAAAATCACAACAACAATACTCAATACATTTCATGTTGCACCAATGGCGGTGAACATTACGTTCCTTTCTATGTTTTGATAATGATTTGAAACGAATGAACTTGATAAATATTGTCCACAGGTTGATGAGACAGCTTAGATCGAAATAGGCCAACTCGGGATTAGTCTTTGCTAATAAAATGGATAATTGACCATATTAGTCGACCAACTTTTATTCTACTCGACTAATTGGTGTTCAGGATATTAACAGCGCGAAATGAAAAGTCAAAAATTTGAATAACGGTTAGTTTGTCAGGTCAGGTTAAATTAGTCGACCAACAAGGATTTCAGTCGACTAATTTGGAGACAAAAAGTTGTTTACCTTTTGTGAGTGAATTCTGCACTTTGTGAGTGGGTTATACTTTTTGTGAGTGGATCCTGCACTTTGTAAGTGACCTTGGAAAGTTCAAAAGATTCCAAAAAGCAAATTTGAACGTTATAGAGCTACAGGTAAAGTTTCAGTCGACTAGAGGTAAAATTACTCGAGCAAATCAAAATGGATTCAAGACAGGATGGTTATGCAATTATTTCAATCGAGTAACATAAATACCAGTCGACCAAACCAAAATGTCAGTCGACCAATTTGGAGTGTTAGTCGACCAAGATTACTATTACTCGAGCAAACTGATATTGAACTTTAGTCAATTTGATTCTGTAACTATTCCAATCGACTAACTTCGATGTTAGTCGACCAAAGTGTGTCTGCAGGGGCATTTTTCAAATCAGAAAGAGAAGAATATTTTGTGCCTCTATATAAGCAACCTGAAGAAAGAGAGTGAGCATAACCAAGAACACTACTCTACAGAAAATACAACAAGCTCAAAACAAAAACTCTCAACTCTCTCATTCTCTAGTGTGCAAAAATTCAAAAGCTTTCATTGTTTTCTCATTGTAATTTTTGCACAAGTAGATTAAACTTGTTTGTCTATTCAGAATAGGTTATCTTTGGTAGATTGATTTGAGCCGAAAGTCAAATCGTTTGTAAGGTTGATTTGAGCCGAAAGTCAAATCGTTTGTAAGGTAGCTTGAGCCGAAAATCAAGTGTGTAGTGAGGCTTGTGGTGAGCGGTAAATCAAGAAATAGAAGTGAGTGTTGAAAATCCTAAGTGAGGAACTTAGGTAGTGGAGTAGGATTGAGCCGAACCATTATAAATTCTGTGTTCTTGTCCTTATTCTTTATATTTTCTCAAGAAAGTTTGATTTGTGAACAAGCTCTATTCAACCCCCCC
>CANYCX010066775.1:0-10644 GCA_948193385.1 Breynia disticha f. nivosa
CTTCCAATATCTTAATCATTCTTAACTTACTTAAACATCTCACCATAATCCAATTTCATAATTCTTATCATTCAATGCCTAACTATGCATCATTTCCATCCATTTCCTTTACAAAATTATCAAACCATTTTCTTTAAACCAAAATTAAATCCAACACATTAATTACCCAATCAAATTAACTTTGCATTTAACCTTGATAGAGTCCAATAAACTTAACCCTAACATCAAAATTTTGAATCAAACTTATGTTCACAATTTTCCATTTTCGTCACTTTGCATCCCCTTACTTAAAACTCCATTTTAAAGCCTCAAAACCATATGTAAACCCTAGAATTCGATATCAGGGGTTACTACACATCCATATCTATCCAACAACCATAATTTCACTCAATTCCAACCTAAATTCAATGAGAAAATCACATTTAAACATCCATCTTTCACAAAAACGTGATTGAGTAAATCATAACGAAGAAAACTCACCAGTTCAAACTTTTAACCAGATTCTACAACTTCCAATCACCAAGGTTCGTCGAGACTTAAGCTCGGTTAGGGTTTTAGATCTTGGTTTGGTAAATTGGAAGCAAAAACGTGGGAATGGTATGAGTGGAGAGACATGGGAATGCCTATATATATATATAGAAGTGAGAATTGACGGTTTTACCCCTCGGTTCAACCGATGCTCTCTTTTTTATTTTCTCTCTCCCGGTTTTCCTGACTTTGCCCGATTTTAAAATCCCATATCCTTCTACACTCCTCCACCAACTAATACTTAATTTTTATTGCAAAAAATTTCCTCATAATTATTTATAAATATTCCTAAAAACTTTAAAATTTTTCCCGAAAATGGGGGCGTTACAAGTGCTAAGGAAAAGAAAGGAGTAAATTAGACAAGAAAGTGCTAATGCGAGGTTACGACAAGGATGGCTCGTGACGCAAACCTCAGGTGTATTGCTAAGGTAAGTAACACGAGCGCAACTTCTTTAAGTGGTATGTTTGTTGAATGCATGTTGCTTATGGTATGTGCATGTTGAATGAACATGAAAGATTAAATGTTTATGTGGTGATTTGGAATGGTTTGATGTGATGTGATCTTGAGTAAGTTTTTGTATTCAATTCCATAATTGAATACAATGGATCTCCCATCAATTTCACATCAAGTATAATCACAAATTATGTTAATGCTTGTTGGTTGTTAATAAGTGTGAAAGATATTGCTTTATATGAATATGTGGATTATTTGGAAGATGTATGATTTGTGATCTATGAAATTGGTTACAAACACATGTTTAGTGAAGTTGTGGTAATTAATGTGTCTTATTAGTTTTTGGATAAGGACATGATGTAATAAGATGCATTTCTAAGTTGGAATTATAAGTTTATGTTTGTCTAATATGATGATTTATAAGTAGGCTAAAAAACATGGACGATGATCGATAATGTTTGTATGCTCTTGTATGAACTGGTATGGATATGAGATTTAAATTATATCACATGGATATTGACATGTGAATGTGATTATGAATATGTGATGTATGGTGCCTTACGGATATGTCTTATGGTTATGAGGTGAATGTTTGATATTGGATTTAAATGAAATGTGAGTGATTGTTCATACAAATATAAGAGTGTATTTATGGCTATGCTTAATTTGATTATTGATGGGTTGAGACTGAATGATGGTTACACTCAATATTGTGATTACTAAGCATAGCATGCTTTGCTTGTGAAGGCATGAGTTGATGGCTTGAATTGTGCATGTATATGATGCATTCATGATTGAGGGCTCTTAGTGAGCAAATTGATTAAAGGATAAAGCTCTTTATGAGCAGAGTAACGAGGGAGTGGTTATGGCCAAATAAGGGCATTAAAGGGTATATCACACGTCGTGGATTAAATTCCAAAATAAGACCTTTGAGGATATATCAACAACCTACCTGGGGTGAGATGGGGAATTCCTAAGAATACAGGAGATGGGTTGGGGGTCTTTTAGGCTTTTATATAAATATTTCGGGTAGTGTATAACAAATACTACACTCGGCACAGTGGTTTATTATTCAGTACACAGACATGTGTACGAATGTGCCAGGCCAAAACATGGCCAAATTCAGGCTAAGTAAGGGCGTAAATATGGATCCAATTATATAACCATATACTCCCGGTCGAAAGGCCCATTTGCAAATGTCGATCAAAAGGCCAAAACAGGGCGCACATTATAACTTATATGGGATCCTGGGTATTCATGTTTGGGTATGCATTGCATAACATGCATTCACATCTCTCAGATCACATATGATATGTTATATGAATTTACACTATGTTGTGCATATGTGACTATGAAATCGTGGTTATGTCAAGAGTGTGTTTAGTTCCATATAAACCATGGAATTTGAATTGTGTTATGGATATACATATATATTCATCCTTGTGATCCAGAATTGTTTGATTCATACCATACTTATATGTGTTGTGAGTTTGTGATATGCATGTCCATATGTGACTATACTTGTGTGAACATTAAGAGAATATGGTTATTACAAGTGGTGGTATGATATATATGGTAAATGATTAAAGTAATTGTTACGATCACAAGTGTGAACATACTATGAATCTTGAGATTGTAATCTTGTGTGTGTATGTTGGTTTGTGTTTAAGATATTGAATAAGAATGATTAAAAGTATTGTTTAAGTAAAGGAAATTGATACCATAATTGGTGAGATGATGAGTTGGTAATGTTTATAAGTTTATGATATGGGTTTATGAATGTTGTGAGAAATTATACTATTTGAGTACAAGTGGAATGCAATTTCATAGGTTGTGTGTGCTGGAAAGTAGGTGCTAAGTGAAATGGAAATTTATATGTGATGGTTGAATTATCGTGCTTAAATTCTGACGCATATGGGAATGTATATGTTAAGGTATTGAATGGTTGATTTGGAAATTGTGAGTTTGTGTTGTTTCTTTCCAGGAAAACAATGATGCGCGCATGATCGTAGTGAAGTACACGTGGTCGCTGCGACAACGCATACTTAAATACCAGTATGCATCTATATGTACCAAACTACGCGCGGTGGTAACGACGGCGCGTACTTGTCCACCACGAGTAGTCTATACCACTCCGCGTGGGGTGCTGTTTTCAGGACAATTGTTATATATATATATATAACTTCGAAGATTTAAGTGCGTTCATTGAATTGATGGAATATTGAGTGATTAGAGTTTGCATGTGTCGTACGGATAATGCTTGTTCAGTTTGATGTTAACTCTGGAAATTGATGTTGTATACATAAGAATGAAAATGATGTTAATATCATGTTCAGGTACAAGCATGTGGTGTTTTCTTATTACATATCTTATGATTAATATGTTTATGACTGTATAATGTTATTATGGTTCATGTTCAAGAATATTTATGAGTGTGTGAGAAACACATTAAAAAGAAAGGCATAAGATAAAATGGAAAGGTTGATTAGTTATGCTTGGAATAAATGTGAAATGGTAAATACATGTATGGGATATTTACTTGAGTGATACATATACGAACATGTACATGTGTGTATTGATGCCAACTATTTAGGGAAGTTGTCCATGTAGGTAAGTGTTACTTATTGAGTTTCATAACTCACGGTGTTTATACCTGCCGTGTGGGAAGGTATTCGAGGGCTACAATGGAGGTGTGATGGTGGACTTGCTACCAGAAGGGTCGAAGAACCGAGGCAGGCGGTGCACTGAGGATTTACTGGGATGAATGTCATGACTATGTATTAATATTTGTAATGCATATACATTTATTGTTGATAGGTTGTATTTGAAATTTGTTTTTACTTGATCTTTCCCCTGAGAGACTTTTATCTTTGAGTCGTTAATCACACGAGCATAAAAGATTTTTGTTATACTCTTTTACTTTAAGCTGTTAAAACCAAAAACCTCTGATGTACAAGTTCGGGTACCATTTGAGAGATAAGTAAGAACTCAAATGGCAGTTGAATTTGGGTGTCATATCGATTAAGATATTATTGACGATTTTGAGTGAGACGCTCGATGGCGGTTGAGAGATTCCCGATGCTGGTGAGATGCTGAAGTATGTAAGCCTCAGGCATTCGCATATGTGTGCGCGTGATATTCATTTGCATGCACGAGACATTTGACATTCATTATGGCATGATTTTTATTGTTGTTTATACTTGAATGCTGGATTGATATGATGGATTTCATATGTATTATGTATTCGCATATTTTGGTACTTGAATGCTGGATTGATATGATGGATTTCCCGTGCTGACCAGCATGCTCGTGCTGCTAGGTAAAATTCTATAAATATGACGAGCACATCCTCGTGCTCTAGGGCAGCACGATCATGTTACCTGGGTTTGTGTTATATGAACACATCTTGTGTTTGGTTTGGCACAATGTGTCAACTAGGAAAGCTGTTGAGCATGCCCTCGTGTTCATCCAGCACGACCCCGTGTTTTTCCACAGCACTTCATTTATTCAATATTTTGATTTCCACTTACTAGGTATTTATGAATACTCACTTGTTTGAACGTTAAAATGTTGTGTACAATGTAGGTAGCTGCTGTGGACTGGATTGCTAGTGATCAGAGGCGTATCAGATTTGATTCTTAAGGTCCAGCTCCAGGATTTTGTTTTCAGCTTATATGTTGTACATTTGTACATAAATGTATAAAAAATTTTTTGGCTTCCGCTTGTGTATGTTATTTTGTAAACCTTTTAGGCTGAATGTGTTTTATAAAAGTAATGGCTGATTATTTACTATTTTTATTAAAAAGAGGATTCAAATTGGGGAATAGTTTTAAAAGTTTAAGCTCCACATAATGGGCCAAGCTTACTAATACTTAAAATTAGACTTTTGTTTTAACCATGAATGGTTTGTATTTTGTGATGGACAAATTTATTTTGAATGGATGGATTTGCATGGTAGGTTCATGGGCCTAGGATTGGTAATTTTAAATTTGGTTTACATGTCGGGTAAGGATTATTGTATTGTTTAAGTTTATAGGATAGAAATTAAAATGAAGATTTCAACCCTAAAGAGTGCAAAGCCCACTAGACCAAAGTGGAGAGCCTAAACTATTCAGAATTGGAGCCAACAAGTTGAAGATCGACTATGTAATAGCAGAGATTTAGCTGTAGTTTTTTGGCCCATTATGTCATGTTTATTTTATTCACAACTTATATGTCATGCCAAATCAAAAGTGTATGGCATGAAAGTCATAATTAAATTAAATCCCTACGATAGTAAGTCATTATATTGCCTTCTCTATTCTAATCACATTAAGAATCTCCAACTTCTGTCACGCACACTAGGAATACCAGGAGTTCCATTTTTTTTATGAAGCATGCTTTCTGAAAATAGGTTTAACTTAATGTGGAGTGGTATGGACAAACCAAGGCAACGTAAAATGGGATTTTTGTTCTTAACACTTGGTCGTGTTAGCTAATTTGATCCGAGAGTCATGTTTTACATACGATTAGTTGTTTCCCTACCTAAGTAGTCTAACCTCTAGGTTTATAGGCTCAGCTTAACTAGGAATTTGTTGCAAAAAGTGGATTTTGGCCACAAAGAATTAATAATAAATGAATTAATTAAAGGGATATAATTCGATTTTGTGGGATCATTTAAAGACGTCATTTTAATCTAGTTGATTTTTATTATATATGTTGAAAATAAGCACATAGCATGATTCATATGTTTTTGTGCTCTATCCTTAAAAAAATAATGGGCAAAAAGGTAAGAAAAGCAAAACCCTTGAGACTTCATGGTCTTAGTAGGAGTGAGGTTTTAGCCTAAATTGAACTGATGCCCAAATGGAGCTTACTTGTCCAGTTTAGAGGCCTTTGTTCTAGAGGTGAACTTACTTATTTCTACCACTTGGGTATCAGATACCAGTTGTGGTTCTCACATTTGTTCAAATATGGAGAATTTAAGAAATAAAAGGTTGCTTGGGAAGAACAAAGTGGATATCTGTATGGGAAATAGAACACGTGTGGCTGCCATTGAGATAGGTGATTATCTCATGACTTTACCTTATATGCTTTGTCTAAATCTCATGGAATGTTATTCTGTTCCCGTAATAAGTAAGAACATTATTTCATTATCATGATTGGATGGAGATGTATGGGTTTGAATTTACCATTACAAGAGGTAATATTCAAATTCTTCATAAAGTCATTTTATATAGCACTGCTAAAACATCCTATACTTATTACGTTGTTAATTATATAATTAACTAAATCATTAATCAATTGAAATACGTACATTCAAAAAAATTTTCTTTTATCTTTTAGTATACTCAATCTTATCTGTTAATAAATATCATTGGTAGATTGAACAGTGAAATGGAAAACTTAATTGAGTAGTAATGGTAAAATAGTGTAATAGCACGGCTAGTGTTGCCAACAGTTCATATTAGCATGACTCGTGTTGATCAACACTCTCATGGGTACGATCTCGTGTTGATTCAGCACGACCTGTGTTCATTCAGCACGACCAACGTGTCATTTAAGCACAACTCGTGTTCTGTTACTGCAACCATAAATCAACCTGTAATCAACCTATTCATTTCCTTTTATACTTATACATTTCTCATACTATTTGAGTTATATTAATCATTATAAAAAATATCACTATTCAAATGAATTTAACATTATCTTTACTCTATAATTTGTACCATTTCAGCAAACAACATCAGAACTCATATATATATATATATATATATATATATATATATATATATATATATATATATATATAAACCAAAAGTCAACCATATATCAACAATCATCTCATCACATTGATAGGACCAAATATGCACTTTTATTCTACTTATTTCTAGTTAATTTTCATGAAATTTTAGTAGATAAACCATGTGATTTTATAAGCTTATGTACGTTTTGGTTTTATCTAGGCGCAATCAAGGAACATGAAGATTTTGCTATGTTTTGGTGGAAAACGAAGGCACATAGAGTTGGACCATTTTTGAAGCATAAACTCATGGATTATGAGCTTGGATCGAAGGCTTAAATTGTTGGCTGAAATGTGTCCAAAAGATTGATCATGAATGTGGTAACTTCAAGTCACGAATGAAGGACTCAAATGGGCACAATTGTGACTTGAATTGTGAGCAAAATTGTGGGCAGTCAATAAGTCACGAACGTGACTAAATTCACCACGTTTGAGGGTTGTTCGTGACTCTCATTTCAGGTTCCAAAATGAATTCAGAAGGTGAGCCACGAACGTGACTCACCATGATCACGATTTGTACTCATTCGTGATGTATTTTGAAGGTGAGTATTAGGAACCAATTTTTGACAGAAGGCTCGTCACGAACCTGGCTAAAAATCATCACGTTTTGGCTAGATCGTGACTCACTTGAATGGTACATATCTTGGTGCATTCCTTGATCAAAATATGAGTCACGAACGTGACTCAAAATGGTCACGAACGTGGCTTAGAGAGGTATCACAAGCGTGATCCTAACGCCAGATCGTGACTCAAAAATGGATGCAAATTGTGGTCAGAAAGTGCACCATGAACGTGATCAATCAACCACTAATGAGCCTCATTCGTGACTCTTCCTTTGAGCAGTAAAATTTGGTCACAAGGTGAGCCACGAACGTGATTCACCATGACCATGAATGAGGCGAGAAAAGAGGCAAAACGTGACTTGAAGATTTGCTTTAAAAAAGTGGACAGTTTGTGGGTCACGAGCGTGACTCGTTTGAGTCACGAATGAGGAGCTGAAGGTGGCAAATGTGATTCACCAAGAATGGTCTAAAATGACCTTAAAATGAATGGTTCAAGCTAGGGCATTTCAGACATTTTACGAGGGCTAAAAGAAGGTTATAAAAGGGGTTGTATTAGGTTTAGAAAGTGGACTTTTGGCTGGCATTTTTTGGAGAAGAAAAGAGGGAACTTTAAGGGTTTTCTTCTCTTATTTTCTATATGGTTATGTCTTCCTTTAGTACATTTGTTTGGCTTTAGTCATGCTAGGCTAGACATTTTGTTGGGTTTTTCTTATGATGTAAATAGATGTCATTCTTGGTTTCTTTAATGGATGTTGAGGTTTGTGTTGAATGGTCTATTTTTATGAATGAAGGACAGTAAGAACATTTTAAAATGGATTTCTTGTAATGTACATGTTGCGATTGCGATAAACAGAGCAAGAATGCTAGCTTACGACATTTGATTGCAAATTGTTTGACCATTCAACTCTTGTCCTTAAATGAATTATCTCTTGATGAATGATTGTCTATTTGATTGTGCTTAATGAATGAATGGCCTAATGGGTAACTATACTTGATTGTTGTTGGTGGCCCTATGTCGGAATTGAAAAAGCCAAGGTCTAGGGTTAAATCATTGATTGAATCTATGTCGAAAAATACCTAGTGTGTCTAGGATTAGATATTGATAGATATCAATTAATCAATTGCACTTTAGGAACAATTAATTGTATTTGGTTGTTAATTATTCATTGCTAATAATTCCATTCCAGAGTTACGAAAGCCTAGGTTTTGGAAGGCTAAATCAAATAGATTTAGGGCTTGTTTGGATAGAAATATACCAAATGACCTTGATGTGTTCGATGAAATGCCTAAGTCACTAGTGCCTTGCCTAGTTTAGTGTATCACGAAAGTAAAACACCAGCTAGACTTAAGGACACAATTTTGAGCATCCCAAAAGGGACTCTTAATTGAGGATAGTGAAAGAACACTGTCATTAACCTTAATCCAATTAAGAAACCAAGTGTAAGTCTATTAAAGTCTAGGAAAGCCCAACACTCTTACTTATTATTTTTAGCTTTTACTTTCGCTTGCATTTTAATTCAATCATTTAAACCCAACTGATTGCAATGTTTATTGCTTCCTTTTATTTCTTTTTTAGCAGCAAATCAACATAGGTACATTGTTCCTCGAGAGATTCGATCCCGGGAGTCCCACTTCAGCGGTAAAACTACACTGGCCTAGTATGTTTGCTAGACACCGGTCACACACTAAGATCAAACATAACTATATAGATAACATCTAAAATGCACACAACATGCAAATGTCTAGTACAACAGCTCCTATATGGTGTCTAGTGAAAAGAGAGAAAGTGCGGGACTAGCAGCTGACCCACCTAAATAATTTGGAAAGCTAACCATGCTCACTATCAGATCCTGAAATAAAAAATCACAGTTGCATGAGTTGCGGGCTCAGTGAATAGTCAATGATTTAATAAAACTTCCATCTAGCATCTTATCATATTAAATAAATACCATGTATCAAGAGCACTGTACAACAAATCCATCATTAAAGCATATAATAGAAACAACTATAATTATATACTGTATAATCTTCTTCTCCACTGCCTCCCCACTTCCTCTCTATGATCTGTTGGGTTTTCTTATGTGTTCTAAGTCTAAAGGCAGTGGAAAAACAAAACAAAACACATTAGAACAGCCCAAAAACACTTTAAAACTGTGACCATTACATCTATTGATAATCAGTTGATAATTAAATGACATAAAGATAGGATCTTTAATGAGAAGAACTCACATTTCTTCCTTTCTTGAATTGTCGTGTGGTTAATGTGCAAGAACAGTAACTACTGTCTCAGAATACTCCGAGACGACCTTTACGACACCAAGATAGAACCCCATTCGTGGTTCCTCTACATCAATAACACAGAGATTAGTGAAACAGTGTACTAGCAAAAAGGAAATAATAATTCAGCTGTTCTTGGTCAATCCAGATGAGAAAACTATAAGATAAGAGGCAGCACATTAATTAAAACTAACAACCAGCCCTGAATCTCACTTCTCTCTTTTAGAAAAACCCTAAATCTTTCTCAATTTAGGTAGAAGGCTCACGAATAAGGAGTGTTGTTTGATGGGGACGGCTCACACTTTCAAAGAAACTAGGGTTTCTATCTTTTTAAAGACAAGCCATTTTGTTTTTCCAAACTCTTAACAATCCTAATCCCATTAGGACTTTGCTAAGTCTTTATTTAAAATAAAATTCATTTAAAAGATGCCCCATTAGCCATGACTCTTTGTGGATAATTAAAAGATTTTTATTCTTTTAATTTATCCCACATAATCCTTGTCCTAATTTAAGACAAGATTCCTAAATTTTCTCTCTCTTATCTTCTTACACATTTTCACTTAAGACAATATATTTAATAAATAATATTTTTCTTAAAATCATGTGAGAAATATTATTTCTCATCCATCTTGGGCCCAATTACCAAAATTGGCCAAAATTCCTAATCCGCCCCAATAGCCGTATTTTAACCTAAGGTGAAATACTCAAATTACACTTTTAGGTTTTTTCAATCCATGTGCGATCTGTAGGACTATTTAATAAAGGCAATGAGTTTAATAACTCATAAATCATAGGCGGTCTCTAGGAAGACACTATGATCACCCTAAATTAAATAGCGGACGGGTGGTGTCATCAGCCCTACTACAATTCAAATAAATCCCTTGACCTTCGAAATCTTAATTTAGCATAAGGCATGTCGCTAACACCCTTATTTAAAGCTAAATCACTTTTCTTGATCTCTATGACAAAATTGATAAGTTCGAATAAATGACTTAATCATTTCATTCGGGTGCAGCCACACTCTTTCCAATCTTGTCTAT
>CANYCX010066784.1:0-10748 GCA_948193385.1 Breynia disticha f. nivosa
CAATGTTAAATAATATCCTTAGACTGTAATCACTATGTCTCTTATTATGATTTTTTGTGTACTTTGACATACACCTAACGTGACCGTAAAAGGTTGACAAGTATGAGTATGATTGGGTATGCTAAGAATCATAAGTAAGAGCATGAGTGAAGTGAAGGGATTGACCCTATCATTGAAATTAGAGCATATATCACTAGCTTCTTGACAGACAAGATTGGGAAGAATGTGGCCGCACCTGAATGAAATGATTAGGTCATTTATTCGACCTTATCAATTTTGTCATAGAGATCAAGAAAAAGTGACTTAGCGCCAAGTAAGGGTTTTTGAGACATGTCTTATGCTAATCATTATATCGGAGGTCAAGGGATGAATTTTAATTGTAGTAGGGTTGTTGACACCGCTCGTCAACTATTTGATTTAGGGTGATCATAATGTCTTAATAGAGACCACCTATGATTTATGAGTTATTAAACTCATTGAATTTATTAAATAGTCCTACAGATCACACATGGATGACGAAAAACTAAAAAGGGTATTTTCACCTTAGGTCAAAATCCGACTATAGAACCGGATCAGACATTTGGACCAATTTTCGTAATTGGGCTTAAGATGGATGAGAAATATTATTTCTTACATAATTTTAAGATAAATATTATTTATTAAATATGACGTCTTAAGTGAAAATATGTAAGAAGATAAGAGAGAGAAAGTTTAGGAAGCTTGTCTTAAATTAAGACAATATTAATATGGGATAAATTAAAAGAAAAATCTTCTTATTTATCCACATTAAAATCACGACACATGGGTGGTTATTTTAAAGGATTTTTATTTTAATTAAAGACTTAACAAAGTCTTAATGGGATTAGGATTGTTAAGTGTTTCAATGAACTAAAACTCTTGTCTTTAAAAAGAACCAAAATCCTAGTTTTTCCATACGAGAATTCGTCACTCAAACACTCCCATTCGGCCATGAGTTCAACCTAAAAATCAAGAGAGAATTTTAGGGTTTTTCTAAGAGAGAATTTTAGGGTTTTTCTATGAGAGATGTGAGGAAAAAGAGAGTAGTCATAGGTTGATCAACGTGGTGCTCTTCATTCCGCAAGATTCTCATCCGATTTTGACATTAAAGGTGATTAGATTTACTCTTTGCACTAGTAAATGTTTCTACTAATCCATGCATTAGTTTTATAGAGTAATCACATATGGGATTCTTCCTCAGTGTCACTAAGGTTGTCTCGACGTATTTCGAGGCGATAGTTTACTGTTCTTTGGTTAAAGAACCTAAGACCTAGAAGGAGGAGAAAGAAAAAGTAAGTTTTTATTTAAAGTTTATGTTTTTCCATCTACTAGTTATTATCTAGGATTAAACCTATGCATTTCTTGATATTTGCTGAGGATCTTGGCTAGTGTCTGATGTGTTATTGATTTTTTTCCGTTGCCATTAGTATTAGAATATGTTAGAAAACCCAACACAATCTTCTCATAATATAAGTCAATTTTGTATTGCCTCTTTACTTTTTTTTTGTTTCCCTGAAAGGCATTTATTATATGTGATCAATAATTATCCTAATCTAAGAACATTGCCTTTGAAGAAAATTTCCAAATTTAGTTTCATCTTTGTATGTCATTAAAGGTGTGACGTTGATTCTGACTAGCTTAAGCGTTCTGAAATTTTACTGTCTGATGTGTATCTTGTTTTATAGGAATTATCAGTCTTGCGAACATTGTTTCCACTGTAACATCCCAAAATTTATTTTATGGAAATAATTATTGAAATGATGAAAAATAAATGATTAAATTGAGGTATATGAAGGTTGATATAAGGTTGATAGGAAATAACCTAAGGAAAGGGAGGAATGCTGAAAAAAGCAAACTACACATTGTGGCAGCAGACTACGTGCAGTCGTAACGACCAAGCATAGTCCACTGTCCACCACGCTCCACCACGCGCAGTGGTCTATTTTCTGGAAAAAAATATAACTTCGCTCGTATCAACCGATATTCAAGAATTTTCATTTAACCATAAGAGAAAGCTTGTAGAGAAGGGCTGAAAAAACATCAGAGGGTTGATTTTGAGGGAGAGGAAGTGAGTTTACAAGAAGAGGGATTAATTTTGGCAAGAATCCAATTTAAGGTAAGTAGTTGACATATGGTTTACAAGAGTTATGGAAGTTTATGTTTGAATTTGATGATTTAATGAGTTTGAACTGAAATTGTTGCTGGGAAAATGTGTTATTGATTGAATGGAACTTGAATATGATTATGGAAATGATTTAGGATATGTGAATTAGTGAATGGATGGAATTGAGGAAGATTAGGTTAGTAAGAAAAGTTAACATATGGATGATTTAAGGTTTATAAATGATGTTTTAATGATTCTAAGGTTAGAATCAATGTATGAATGGTTAGTTAATGTATTGTATATGGTTAATTTCATACAGGAGGTTCTGTACGACGATTGAGGAGGGATTGATTCGGTGTTGGTATTGTTGATTTTGCTTGTATTCAGAGGTAAATATTCTATGCTTACTAAATTTGATCGAAAACGTTCTTACGCTTACTAAAATTATTCGTAAGACTATTTCTTATAAATGTAAATGTCGATTCCTAGGCTTTCATATGTGTAGTTGTGTCGGGCCTATAATGTTGTGGTTGAGATTGCTAGATATAGATGAATCAAGTTGAAAATGTGATGAATTGATTGATTTATAGTTGATTTCATCTATTCTAGTATGTTAAACATGATTTTTTGGTTTGAATATAAAGTGAAAGAATGTTATAAGGCTTGAATTAACTATTGTCTCATTGATTCATTGATATGAATGGAATTAAAATGTGATTTGGCTATATGTCTTGGATGACATATGTTTGATATATATATACATTAGTTGATATTAAGTTGATTAGTGGTGAGCTTGTATTGCTTACATTGATATATGATTGACATGGAGTTGATATTGATACGTTGATGTTAGATATACCTGTGTGGTATGTTTTTATGATAGTTTATACCTGTGTGGTATTTGAGATGCTCTGTATGAGCTATGCTGTGTGCTGATATGAATGTCATTCTTATGCTGTGTGTTGATACGAATGTCAGTCTTATGATGTGTGCTGATACATATGTCATTACTATTCTGTGTGCTGATATGATACAAATGGCATTCATACATTCACATATTGCATAAGCATTTGTGTGACACGAGCCTATGTGGCTATATTCCTGTGTGGATTATCTTGTGTGGATAAGAACTTGTTGTGTGTTGTCCTGGAGTTGCTATGTGTTGTCCATATTTATGAGCTATATGCTCAGAGCTGTGTGCTCTGGCTGTGTGCCATTCCTTTACTGTGTGCGATAGAGGATTTCCAGTGCTGTGTGCTATGGTGGACAATAACCCGGGGTCATCCTGTGTGGATTTGTATTAGCATTTCATTTCATACATTTACATTCATATATGTATAATGTTATGATTCTGATCCTGCGTGGATGTTATATTCATATAAGTATGATATGTGTGATCGATCCTATGTGGACAATTGAGCATGTGTGGTTCGTATTTGCTGAGTGTAATCCTGTGTGGATGTTGAGTTGATCTGTGTGATCTTAATGCCGTTGTATGCTATATTGAGAAATCTGTATGATCTAGATATTGTTGTGTGCAAAACTAAATGTTTAAACCTGTGTGTTTTGCTATTTATATCTGTGGAATATGGTTGTACTGCATAATCAGATGCCATAAGAAGAAAATAGATAGGCACGTCATCGTGCTGATTTATATTTTTTCTTGCACTTCATTTACTTTAAATGAAGCTAAGAATCCTTACTGAGTATATTTCATACTTACCCCTGTTTATTGTTTAAATGATTATGCAGATCGTAGGTAGCTGCTTGACTGGACAGTGTTAAAGGTGATCAGCGTTTCCAGAGTTTTACATCTGAAGTCGGGCTCCGAAGTTCATTTTTGATATTTTTCTTTATACATTTTGTTCATATATGTATATACACGCAACTTGTGAGTTTGACATGTTTCAAACGTTTTTAGCTTCCGCTTGTGTTTGTTTTAAAAATGTAACAGATTGACCCAATGTATTAAATAAATATAGCGTGTATATATTTTCTCTCTCCTCTGTTTTTAGATCTGATTTCATATCATTTCTTAAATTATATTGTTTATTAAGGGAAAACGGCTTTTAAAATTGAGTCTCACATAAAAACTATAAATTAATTTGTATCATACGTGTCATGAATAATCGTGTACCCATTAATCATGTTATCGAGTCAGAAATTGTCAGCTCTTACATTAAGATAGACGACATAATTTTCATTTGGATTTATTATTTGATTCTTCCATGTAGCTTTTTTGCTCCATTTTGTTGATTTTTTTTGTTGTCAGGAAATTACACGATAGAAGTATAATGCAGAAACAAGAGAATACATAGGAATTTACATGATCGAATTCATGCAACCTAATCCACGGGCAGAGAACAAGTTATCCTACACTCAATCAGCAAAAGGTGGAAGCCACAAAAGCTTACAAGAGAAAACTACAAGCCACTATATATACATCTCACATATATCTTATTTTAGAACTAGTATAACTGTACTACCTAAATAAAGTATTTAATCAAACCTATACTTCTAACGACTCCAAATCTCTTCAAAAATCAATTCAACTGCACAATTCTCCACCATTGAGTTGATTTCTTCTCAATATCGTAGGTAGAATAACTTCCTATGACACCCTTTAAGGGTCGTGGTTCTACCATATTGAATCAAGTCCAAGCCGAACTTGCGAGGGACACTAACAACTGTTTCATGCCCTTCACGATCTATGCCTAACACACACCATCTTGCATAATTTCTGTGCAATCACCAACACAAATTCTATACCATGGCTTGCTAGATGCTATTCACGATGGATATAATTGATTGATCTTTCCTTGTTTTGAAGTCTTAATCCCAAACTCTATCTGCTTCCCTGCAGAACTCAAAACAGGTTTTCCAATATTGGCACGACGAAGCTATCATTCAAGGTATAAGTGCAATTTCTGCGTTTTATCCTTCATTATCACTACAGAACCTTTGAACATTCGAATAAATCTAGCAACACCAGAGAAACCAAAGAACATGCTTCACCAAAGCACCTGCAGAAATTAAATTTCCTAGTTCATGTCCATTTCTCCTATGAGCACAGTCATTCTATACATATTCCACCTCCTTGTAGTGATAACCTATAAAACTATATCTTATTTGTTCTTCATTCTTTTGTCACTTTGAACTGATAATTTGAAGCCTCCATTGATTCCCACAGAACTAAAATCACATCAATTCCACAGGCAGCACATCAGTTATATCACTTATAGAAATTGTCCTTACCACGCATAATAGTGTCCACAAATTCTCATAGGACATACACAAAAAATATATCAAAAACGTAGTTTAATCCTAGTTACTGAGCATAACCTCAACACCTTCAAATCTAATATATTCCTATTAAATTTATCAAGATGTTACCATACTTGCATGCCTTCGGTCATCTTCAATGTATGTAGTGATCTTTTCTGATAAAGTTTATTTGTTAGTGATCTCTTATGATACATACTTTCTAACCTCTGTTGCAGTATTTCCATCAACTGCCTTGCTCAAGACATTATCCTCCAGACTATATAGAATAATTCATTCTCCATCATGACTTTCTACACCATTGTCAATTCCACTGGTAACTTTTCTTCACCTTCAATTGCTCTCCAAGAAACATGCACCGGTTAAACTGAACACCCAATTATGGCTATGCTACCATTTTTCAGGAAATTACGAGCTAGAAGTATAATGGGAAAATTAGAGAACACACGAGAATTTACGTTGTTCGGTCCACGCGACCTACTCCACCGGCAAAGAACAAGTTATTCTATACTCAGTCCCCAAATAGTGGAAGCCACAAAAGCTTAAAATAGAAAAGTACAAGCCACTATATATAGTCTCTCAAAAACCTTAGTTTAGAGCTAGTATAACTGTACTATCCAAATAGAGTATTTAAACAAAACTATACTACCCAAATAGTAAATCATCCTACACTAATTAACCAGAAATCACTTATTAATGCATATTATAATGTATATTCGTAATCTTTTTTGACTATTTATCTTTTGTCTCTGTCTTTATTTTATTTTGTACTCGTAATCAGTTACTCTATATATTCAGTTTACAGCTTAATCGGATAACCTATCAGAATATAGATCGTCTTAGTCAACACACCCATGGGTTAAGCCTTGTGCTGATGTAATACGCCCTATATTCTGTACAACATAAATTCGTACATTTAAGAAGAACTTGTGCGCAATAGGTGTAACCTACCATATACTGAAACAATCATAACCCTGTAAAAGCATTCAGAACGAATTCATATAATCTCAGACAATTATCAATTTATTTCTATCAACATACACCTCAATCAATCATACCAATCAGAAGCAAACTATATATATCAGTAATCACAACAACCAAACATCTAATATTAATTTATCACTATCATATGTCATATGTACAAGCAACCATGCAAAACACTCAAATAACTACT
Organism: Breynia disticha f. nivosa; assembly: GCA_948193385.1. Classification (NCBI taxonomy): domain Eukaryota; kingdom Viridiplantae; phylum Streptophyta; class Magnoliopsida; order Malpighiales; family Phyllanthaceae; genus Breynia; species Breynia disticha. Next base: position 6,579 of record CANYCX010066784.1, read on the forward strand.
ATGCCCAGTCTGACGAAGAGAGAGAAATAACCCACAATATAGTCTGTAAATCTATCGCAACTCACTATTGGATCCTGAAGCAAAGATTGCAGTCGATGAGTTGCGGGCTCGGTGAGTAGTCAATAATTAATCAGTATTATATCAATCATTAAAACAAATCCACTTTCGTATTATCATATCGAATATGTTAATAATATATACCATCTATAATCAATTGAATTTACTGTAATCATTTTAATCATATACGATAACTCTGTATATCTTATCATGCAACGTAAAACAATATGCAATATTCTCGGTATAATCTTCCTCTCCAATAATATGTTTCCTCTCCAGTAATAATCTTCCGCTCCAGTATGATCGATCATAAATATCACCAAACCATCACCTCACCAGGACCATATACACACCTTATCAATCAATGCAATAAAAGTATATCGATATCATGCAATTGTATATCTGTGAATAAATGTAAACGTAATTGTTTGCATTTTTGTTTCGTATGTACCTGTTCGAATTTCGATCATATAAACACATTGTTGCCATTTTTATACTATTTCCACATTTTACCTTTTTGTTGCAAATCATAATTAATATCTAGCAATCATATAATATCAAGTATTTTAATTGCGTATTAATTCATATTTTAAGTGAGTTAGACTACTCACCTACTAACTGAAGTACTCTGAACGATACGAGCTCTGATACTATCCTGCTTATCTAGCTTGTCGCCTTGTACATTCATATACAAAATTCGCTATAAATTCAATATAACAATATATATCAATATGCATGCTCCTAATTCAATCCTATTAACTCTCGATATCATTAATCTCTAACAAATTCTTACTTTATAATAATTTTTCTGTAATTATTATATGTGAAAACTTTGTAAATTCTTACCTTTATCTCTGAATTTTTCTGTTTCGATTATACCAGATGACTCCTGGCTCGATTCTATGATCAATTCTATATATAACACTCGTGTTTTGGTTTACTTTCTCTTTCTCTCATTCCCTGACTCTCTCTCGCTTTCCTCTGTTTTTCTTTTCCTTTCTGTGACTGTTTTCTGCTTGAAAACAACTTAAATACACTTTAATTGGCCAGCACAACTGTGCCAACATCAACACGCCCTGTGCCAATTTTCATTTTTCACGTGTCGATCAATTTTTCAATGTTTTGGGGCACTCATCAATTCAGCACGACCTGTGCTTAACTTGGCACGACCGTGCCAATCTTAATTAGCACAATTGTGCTAATTTTTAGAGCATGATCGTGCTCTTCATTTCCCAACAACATGCCCTTCATGTTGCTAGCACGCGTAGCGTGTTTGTCATCTCTATTCTTGCCAATTTCAAGTCCAAACTTCATTTCCTCGCAACCTTAACCCGCATGACTCTTAACTTGTTTAAAACTATCATTTAAACTAGACCTGGCAAAAGTTGAGACGATCCACCAACCCGACACGAAGTTAAGCGGGTTTGGGTTGACATAAATGGATTTGGATCGTAAATGGGTTGACCCGTTAAAAATTTAGTTAAACAAGTAAACCCGACACAATCCGATTACGACCCGTTATGGCCCGTTAAAAATTATTAATAACTTTATAAAATAAAATATATAAAACATAAACAAAAATTTAGTATAAAAAATATATATGAGACCATATATTTAAAAAAAATAGATATGAGACCATATATTTAAAAAAATAGATCTAAACTTATATTTAGATTTGAAATTTATGCAATAGATGTTAAATAGGTTAAATTTTAACTTATTTAACGTGTTAACTCATAAATGGATTATTAGGATAATTCGTGTCAATTAAATCGGTCTATCGTGTCAATGAATTTTTCTTTTAAATATCATTATTTATGACATAATATTAAAGAAATTGAATTTGTGTCATCAGACATGCCTAATCATACACTCTTTAATCGCATTTTCGAGTTAGAAATTGTTGATTTTATCTAATTTTCCTGGTTAAATGGGTCAACCTGCCAACGCATTTATTAAATGGGTCAGGTTTGAGTTTCACTTTCTGACCCATTTATTAAATGGGTCGGGTTTAGGTTTGGATTAATAGTGTTAGCAGGTCATGTTGACCAAACACAAACCCGACCCGTCAACCCGAATTGTCAAGTCTAATTTAAACTATTGTTTGTCTTTTATCTTCTTTAAATTCTCTAATTGATTCTCAATTATGGTAATCATTGTAATTATATTTACTTAACTATAGAGTTTTAGGTCAGGAATGTTTCAAATAGAGTAATAAAATCTAATATTCCTAATGACTCCAAATCTCTTTAGAAATCAATTCAACGTAACATTTGTTAAAAAGAGATTGGTATTTTGTAAATTATTGCTCAAAAATAGATATGGTAAAATCTCCAATTCGTGATGCTCGAGCGTGCAAACTAATTTTTATTGACACTCATTGAATAACTCATACAGTTGGGAACATCAACGCTTACACATACGCATGACTAATAAATACAGAAATGACAAGACTCTGATCAGGTCTAGTCAGTAGGTGGATGGACCTTATTAGGTACAAATACAATTGAGACTCATTAAATTTCACTAAACTTGCCACAAAATCATATTGTCTCCAAACCCTGTTCCAGAACTTGCAACAAAGAGATGTAGGCTGTGTTATTTCAGTTCGTGACGGAGCAATTAGCACGAACCTCTCCAAGCGTTGTGCTAACATTTGTTATCACATCAATCTGTCCCATCTTAATCATACCAAGCAGAAAACTGTTAAAGAATTCAGTTTGATTATTTAGGAAACTTTCAACAATGCCCCTTGTAGTTGTATCTATGAATAAATCTTGGTCTGACGTAAGTAACCCTTCACCATTCACTAGATTAACGAAGTAAGCGTTGTCAAAGGTGTTTGGAGAGATTATGTCCAATACATTCGTATTAGTTGCATTTTCGTCGGGGCAAATTTCGAGGAGGTTGTTGTAAAAGGACTCAGGCAAGGTGTTTGACTGATTTGGAAACATGCGATCTTCAAAGGAACTGCAGTTGGAAATGCCAATTGTGTGGGCACCAGAGAGGGCAACCATGTCGGTGACGGTCAAGTTTTTGGCTTCGAAACAAGCTATAAGTTCTGGAGTGGTATCTGTTGGTGGCGGAAGGTTAGATAAGGTTTCGTCCTCCGTTGCAAATTCTAACCCATCTAGTCTTCCTAAGGGAACTTTGTATTCCGGACCATTTAGCTGCAATTAAAAAGAGATCGAGAAAAGAGAAAAAAATAAACTGAGAAAATGAGGAAGAGGAAGATAGTCCAGAGCATTTCAATCTTCTATGTTCTTATTATTGGAATTACAGGTTGAAGAGGATGTGTTACCAAGAAGACAGAGTCCCGGGCGGCAATTGCAACAATATCTGCGCAAGAGACAGTAGTGGGTCCACATTCATCATTTATGAGTGCCTTCAGATCGTCAATTATCTGGAATGATTGTTGTCTCATACTCCTGTTGGGAGGTGCATTCTGTTCCTCGCTTGGCCCACCAGCTGGGTCGTCCAATAACACTGACGCATCGCATCCCTTACACATGTCACAAATCCAACGGTTAATTAATATTATTTGATGAAATTACTTTTCAATTTATATATGTCAACAACAAATGAAATTGAAGTAAAAATAAAGTTCATGTAAAGGTGTTGGTAAGGATGGAAGTGAGTATCTAATAATAGGGTACATGCGGATATCTGACCTGTTTAGCATTACTCGTACCCGATATAGACGGGTTTGGGGTGGATACGGTTATTAAAACCACTACTTGTCACGGATTCGGTTTAGGTTCGGGGTTACCCCCTCGAGTAATACCTTAACAAAGCAGTCATGGAAGTGGAGACGAAGTAAGCCAGCAGCTTGGCCTGCCTCAGCTGGAATTAATAGGCTCATATAAACCCTGATTATATATTCAAGATTAGGGCATGAAGTTTCATAGAATGACCATGACAAACCATCTACTAATGGAGGAAGCTGTGCTTTGGAGACGCCAAAGCGAGAACCCACAAGTGAGAGAAAAAATATAAGAAAGCAGCAAGTGTAAGATTTAGGGTTAGAGGAAGCCATTTTTAAGTAGTTGGAAGCTTCAGTTAAGTTGCAAAGTGGAAAGGGAAAATGTACCTATTTATAGCCATGCAAATTAA
>CANYCX010066794.1:0-15726 GCA_948193385.1 Breynia disticha f. nivosa
TAATTAGTTCACTGCAAATCTCAGAGTCCCGCAGCTAATTAACGCTCTACACAATCACAAGACACACACACGGGTGAGTATTTTAAATACTTAGTAAGTGCTTTTACACACTTACCAAAGTAGTTAATGCATAAGTAATCATTTCCTAGTACGATTTAAGTACGTTATGCGATAGGGCAATCATCCCTATTTAATCCCTACTCAATTCTGTTTGTAAATTACTGTTTACAATCTGTCCAGTAGCTTTTCTAAGTGGCACGGTCGTGCCATGTTGAACACAGGGGTCATGCTCATCATCTGCCTAGAATAGTTTAGGCATGGCTAGTGGTTCTCAAATTGGTCCTTGCACGGGTTCGTGCTGGTCGGCACGATGGTCATTCTGACCTACAGGATTGCATAGCTTACACACAATTTTGAAACAAACACAACAACAATTAAGTGCACATAGGCCATACCATAATCCTTACATGTCATATACCATAACACATAAAAAAATACAGCAAAACCTCATCATTTTAGCATATTAGCAACCACACTTGCTTGCATATAGCTATACCATAGAGTCATACCATATCTACTCTTAATTACTCACATATCCATATTAACAGTAGCAAGTACAACAATAACATAAACATTTCAGCATCTAAAACTTACCATGACATCAACCAAAACATATGAATGCATTATGGAATGCTAATGCGATGCCAATGCAATGCCTTAGGGTATTTCTTTTCTTTTATTTTTCTTTTTCTTTTTTCCTCGGACCTAGTCTGACATCGAGCTCTCACCCAGAATATCCTCAGCCCAGCTAGCATTAAGCTTTCACTCGGAATCATCATGGGGCCTGGCCAGGCATCGAGCTCTCGCCCGGAATCAATCTCGGCCACGTGTTACATACCAATGCTCATGCAACACATGAATGAATTAAATGTATTCATTATGGCCAACACATCTCAAATCAAATGTATAGTCATGTTTCATGATCAAATGGTAGCACATTTACATAGTAATATGCAATCCTCATCATCAACTACACATTCATACACTTCACATATCTCATAAGGATATATCATAGTGCAAGTTTTCCATTTCATAAGAACATAAGCTACTTCATCATGTGAAAGCATAACCATGCCATTATACTTAATCTCGTCATAAGTATAAACATATCATATAAACATATCATATACTTGCATCATAAGTAAGCCATGCTTACACAAATCATATCAATACCATACAAGAGTATACTCAAACTCACACAAACAATCTTATATCATTCTTATTATCAAAGCTCAATACCACATAAGCTCAACTTAGAAATCAAGAACATAAAAGTCCTTTTTAGACACTTTTAATGTACCATTTCAAACACAATTGCATCTTTCTCATGTATAATTAACCATACAGATGCAAGACATACAATGGTAAGTGTAAATGACACTTACCTCTAAAAATTGCGAAGTCAGCCTTGTGGCTCAACTCCGATCTAAAGGTTGTAAATCACCTTGTAGAAGAAAATCATCATACAAGACTGTTAATTAATCATTTCATATCTATAAACTCAAAATTCAGCCTTATATAATTCAAACCCTTAGTTTTCTTCTTACTTTCCAAAACACTGATTTCTCATAATTATGTTCTTTACATGAGTTAAACATCATAACTCATTCTTAAGAGTTGAAATAGCTCAAATTCATTTAACTACATCTTTTACACTTCTAATTTAGCTCATTTCCATCATTTCAAAAAATTCCTCAACTTAGAGAGCTCATAAACTACTCAAACATAAGTCTAAAAGTCTTACCTTAGTGAAATTCACAAGAAATTAGCTTCCTTCTTGCTTAATCATACTTCCAGCAACTTCCTACGGTTTCTCTCATGTTTTCTCTCGTTTTTGCTCTATTTATCCAATGAAACAGTGTTACAAGTGATTCTGTTGACACGACCTCAGCACGGATCGTGCTCCAAGTTGTGCCATGCATTTTTTACACAAGTTCCAATCTGTTCGGGCACAAGATCTTTATGAATTTTTTTAGCAATGATGAGCACACCCTCTGGCATGGTCGTGGTCCAGCCCGTGCTCATCTGTTGTTTTCAACAACTTTCTGATGTTTATTCCGATTCAATTCTGTTTTAATCTATTTTCCATATAGAATAATTTTATCATTTTTTAGGGCGTTACTTTATCGAAGCAGTCAAATGTCCTTACTATATCTTCTTTGATCCTAAAAACAAAATGTGATTTTATGAGCCACATATTCAATGAGCAAACCATCATAGCAATTAAATTCACAATCACGTGCAATACAATACTTATATTCATATATAATCATATGCAATATATGATATCATTTCATTTATTGTTTCTGTCAAGTTTATAATCAGTTTTATGTCTTTTGTACATTTCATTTGAAATTTATCCCGTTACTACCTCATTTTTATTTAATTATTTCTTCCCATTACTAACTAATTTAACATTTTCACTTTCTTCTTTCCTTTGCCACCTCATTTTCTTCTTCCCATTACCACCTCATTTTCTTTCAAATATTATTTGAACTACTGTACAACTTGACACATATCATATATCCTTTTTAATCCATATCATGTGAACAATAAAGTCATTAATCACATGTGTCAATCGTATAGTAACCATATATCAACCTTGTAAAATTATATATCATCATTTATCCATATAGCTTTATCACATTTCACGTTGCAAACCTTATTCAAATAATCATTCATCGCATCAACACTATTGGCAACAGCACTGCTGCATGTCACATTAAAATTTCACACAGTAGCAGTTATAACATTTCACATATTCAATCAATCATCTCATTTCATCATAACCATTAATATCAATATATAATAAATTAGTAAAAGTTTCATTTGATTATCTTGACTTACGTGATAGTAACTATGAAACTAAGAATTTAATCCTCAAATTATACTCAAATGTCAACTAAACTATTAAGAGTGCTCCTTACATTGAATCTCCTAATGTAAAATCCTTTATTGTCCTAAAATGAACAACAACACTTATAACACACTATAAAACACTAATTGACTCAATATGATGTATGAATGTATGATATGCTCTTCTTTTTATCTTTTATTCTTTGCCTTTAAAATGTTTTCAGTTTAGTCCTAATATCTGTCTTAGTTTTTTTAAAGTACACAATTACACTATACCATATATTTTAGTGTTTAATATATTTTTTATTATTTGTAAATATCTTAAATTTTACTACCATATCAAATTGTCCTCTTAATTTCACTTGTACAATTTTCAAAAATTCACTCAAGTTATTCAATTTTTCCTTTTCTTCTTTAAATCCAAATTTTTATCTATCTTACCATTTCTTTCGTTTCTCCTATTACAAATGGGATTTTTCATTGGTTTCACTTTCAAAAGTTCACTAACATCATACATTTTTTGTCCATATAAAGATTTCATTAATTATTTATGTAAGAAAAGAGAATCGACCTATTATTTCTGAACCTCATAGTTTCTGAGCAATCCTACCTAGCAATTTTGTGAGATTTTTCATTTTAAACCTAAGATACATTTTTATCTACTTCCAAATGCATAAAATCATAGACTTCTTGTAGTTTCTAAACTTTCCAGCATCTAATTTTAACTGAAACAATATCTAAAAATTCATGAAATATAAGATTAAAACTAGAAAAATTCATTCTTTAGTGATTACGTTGATTAAGCTTCTCTTTCCTCCAAATTTCTCAATCAATTTCTTCAATACTTACTAGGATTTGATTAAGGTTTATCTTAGGAGAGTTTAAAAGTGTTTTGGAAGTGTTTTAGGAGGTTTAGGTAGCTTGTAGATTGTATTTAAGGTGAAGAGGCAATGTTTATCTTTATTTCTACAGTTTGAAACGGTTGTGTTGTGAAATTACACGACCCATGTTCTATTCCACACCCACTATGTAACTCAACACGCTACTGTGTCCAACCTATGATTCCTTGTTAACCTTCAACATGTCCATTATGTCAAACATACGGTCTTAATCAAAATTTTGTATCTTGTATTTCATTGTTTTCATTTCAGTTATACCACTATTATCATAAAAGAATACTTATGCACACACATATTATGCAATGCAATGATAAATGTGGAGTTTTGATTTGGTTTCTATTCATTTTTTATCCTTTTTGTCTGTTTTAAGTTAGAAGATTGAAGATGTGATAGAACATGTTGATGAATATTGTTTTCAATTGCGGGAAGGAGAATACATTTGGTAAAAGGACGACTAATGACTTAATTTAAAAAGTAAAAAAAATTTACGATTAAAATTTTTTTAAATATTGAAATTTCAGTCTTGTTCAGAAGGATCTATTCCACTCAAATAAATGTATGCTTCTTGAATCCAGAGGTGGAGGTGAGGGGCATCAGTAGGGCCCGTGCACCCATCGGTGCCAGAATAACCCCTAGTATAGGTGTTTTTAAAGTTTTTAATAGGTGGTGCATCCATCGGCCAACATCGAGTGGTGGGTGCACACCCCTTGCTGCCTGGGAGGGTAAGATGATGGTGGTCGGTGGAGTTGAAATATGGGGGGTGTGAGAGATGATAGGTTATATGGTTGCAGCGATGAATTGAGGGAGAAGATGGTGGTGGTGCCTAGGGAAGATGGTTTGACATTGTAATAAGAAGGAGATGCCGAAGTTGGAAAGAAACTATGGAGGGCATAAAGAGAATCAGGAGAGGATGTCTTGAGAAGAAATCGTGGAAGAAGTGGGATGTTGAGAGGGAGAGGAGGTGGATAGTTGCAAGTGGGAGCCTGTAAGAAAAGTGAAGAATGGAGAGTGTTTGTTACGAGTGGTGCATTGATATTAGAGTATGAAATTAAAATATGAGAGGTGAGAAGTAGAAGTTGGAAGATTGGTATTTGCCTACTTTGTACAACATGAAAGGGAGTGTTGTTTAAAAAAAATGATTTACAATTATGGAAAGAGTTAAAAAAAAGATAATGGGAGAGAAATGGGTATGTTATCAACACAAAGAAAGTGCATATATTAAGAGGTTTTATTTGGTTTAACACAATAATAGATTAGATTTAACATAAAATTTAAGGACATAAAAGGATATATGTATTTTTAACCATATAATTAATCGGTATAAGACAATATACCTTTAAACCAATATAAGAATTATTATATTTTCTTGTTTAATTTAACATGTTCGAAATTTATTTTCAATTAATTGAGTTTCAAATTTTAAATAATTACAATTAACAATTAATTATTTTGTTTTAAAATATTTGAGATCTCGAATCAAATTTAAAAGTTTAATTTACAATGTCTATTCGGTGTAATTTTTAACAATGTCGGACTTGACTTTTCAAACTAGTTGGACTGGTTCCAAATTATATGAAATATGTGATTTGTTTGACATTCTTTCTTTTATGTGTTAGAATTGCTTGAGTAAGATTGTTGTATGCTCTTTAGTGAGAAACTAAGTCGATTTAACTAAGGGGACCAAAACTATATTGTTATGGTTATACGGACCCAACGTCGTTTTGTTAAATTTGTCACATTTTAAATGACTTTGCAATCTCACTGAAAGTCCAGTGTATCCATTGTAAAAAAAATTCTGGTTCCACTACTGCCTGAGTCAATATTTGTTTCATTATTTAGGTTACCGTTCAACTTGTTAGTTATGATATCTTATGATGTCTTAACTTGGATCGTTGTTTACATTGGGGGGGTTTTCTTCAACTAAATTTCGTTTGGTAATTTTTATTGTAATTTCATTTTTAACTCTTTCATCTCAGAACTTGGAAAATCACATAAAAGTTTGTCAAGAGGGTCACTCTTATGTCTACTTATATGAGTTGTGAAGAGATGATCCACTAAGTTTGTGCTTTTGCTTTAGAGACGAAAGACCAAAACGACAAAGGTATTGCAGTTTGGGATCCCAAGGCGAAATTCATGAGATCGTTCCCTCGCTGCTTTTATTTTCTCTTTCCCAAAGTGAAAAGCTACTACTGAAATCCATATTTTGATGCTCAAATTACAACATTGTTCAAAAATGAAATAAGAAGCAAATGTTGCACTACAACCTAAAATAAGTGCTAAATTCGTTTTAGTTTATAAAGCAAGTTGTTACGACAAAAAAATTGAGTGTATGAATTTTTTTTTCTTTTATTTGGGAGTTATTTTGACTTTGAGAGAGGAACGAAAGGTTACAAAAGATAAAGATATGTTTCCTTTAACCTCTATTTAATTCTAAGGACATCTCTAATAATACTCTTTATTTTTAAAGATATTTCAAAAAAAATGAAAGTTCAATAGCTTATAAAAAATAAAGCACCATCAATCTAATCTGTCTCTTTCTTTTGTATATAATTAAATTCTATTGGTTCAAAGAATATAAATAATTAAGACAAAATAAAGTAGTGTTAATCTATTAATAATAAATAAAGAGAATCATTCTATTAGCTACATATAAATAGCCAACTACACTCTTTACGTTAATTTTAGAGAAAAACAGAGATAAAAAAAAGTTAGAAGATGATTTTTTGATTTTTTTATTATAAAAATATGACTAATATAAAGAGAGCATTAGAGATGCACAAATCGTTTTATTCCTCTGTAGGTAAAGAGGGTTAGAAATAGTTTGCTTGTTGGGTCGTAAGGTAAGAGAAGTGAAATGACTATATTGAAGAAATGAAATCGTTTCTTTTTAAGAGAAGTTATGAAGTTAGAAGAATTATATTTTACCTCATTTAATCTAAATTTTTGAAGATTTCTTACTATCCATTTTGAGTAGAAGAGATTAAGAGAAATAATTTTTATGTTTTGAAAATTTATTTACAATTTTAACATTTCTCTCTAACTAACATGTTCAAATAATAAAATTTACTTTAATTTGTATTCTCTCACTCTAATACATTTTACTTTCCTTCCTATTCAAAACTCCCAAACAAACTTTAGGGGCACAATCATTAATAATTTTATCTAAAATTATAATTTTATTCAAAAATTTCATGCCTATTAATAACAGGTAAAGAACTTGTGTATTTCATATGCAGTAATTGCATAATACGAACTGATATTTGTACAGCAGGTTGAAGAACAGAATAGGAAAGAAAAGCTAATGATACACATTCCTAAAATCTGTATATTTACATCCTAAGATCAACCCCATATTTACAAGCTAGAATCACGTTGATTGATGGCACTGATGATTCCTGTAATCACGTTAACACCCCCCTCAAACTCAAGATGGTATAATGGATGCCAATTTGAGTTCGCTCAGTAAATCTTTAAACGTGTGGGAGAATGACTTTTGGTGAAAATATCAGCTGTTTGGTTAGCTAAGGAGACGAGAATCAAGAGTATGGTGCCATGAGTAACATGATGACGAACAAAATGACAATCAATTTCAATGTGTTTGGTACGCTCATGAAAATGTCATTATGAGAGATTTGTATAGCACTCCTATTATCACAATGGAGCATAATAGCAGAAGATTGTTTGACTCCCATATCAGCTAATAACCAACGTAACCAAAGTAATTCAGACGTAGCATCAGCTAGAGCACGGTACTCAGATTCTGTGCTAGAACGAGCAACAACTGTTTGCCGTTTGCTCTACTAAGAGATGAGAGAATCTCCTAAGAAAAAATAATACCCAGTGGTATAATGACGATCAGTGGGGTCACCCACCCAATCAACATAAGAGTAACCAGATAACACCAAAGAGGAGTGAGTAGAAAAATAGAGACCATGAAAAAGAGTTCCTTTGATATATTGAAGTATTTAAAGAACGACAGAAAAGTGTGATGAACAAGGGGCATACATGAATTGGTTGACCAAGTGATCTGCATATGAGATATCAGATCAAGTAACAGTGAGATAAACAAGGCTACCAACAAGTTGTCGATATAAAGTAGGATCATCAAGAGGAGTGCCATCAAGAGGAGTAAGTTTGCCATTGAGTTCCAAAGAGGTTGATATAGTGTTGCTATCAGTAATGCCCGCTCGAGAGAGTAAATCAGATGCATACTTAGCTTGAGAAAGATAATAACATTCAGAATTATGAGAAACTTCAAGACCTATAGAATAACTGAGATTGCTAAGGTCCTTCATTTTAAAATGTTGACTGATAAAGTGTTGTAATTTGGAGATGCCAGATGTATCATTCCCTGTTATTATCATATCATCAACATAATGTAGTAGAAGTACAATACCATGGTCAGTTCGAAAAATGTACAATGCTGAATCATATGGACTAGAGATGAATCCAAGTTGAACAAGAGTAGAACTAAATTTGGCAAACCATGCTCGAGGAGCCTGTTTTAATCCATGCAGAGCTCATCAAAGCTTATAAACTTTATTATTAGAGGGATAACCAGGCGGTGGATGCATATAGACCACTTGTGACAAATCACCATAGAGAAAAGCATTTTTGACATCCATTTGGAAAACTTTCCATTTATGAACTGAAATAATGGCTAGTAGACTGTGGAATGATGTTAATCGAGCAACTGGAGCAAACGTTTCTTTACAATCTATCCCATATTCTTGAGTGTATCCTTTGGCTACTAAGCGAGCTTTGTAGTGCTCAACGGACTCATCAGAACAAGTCTTGATTTTATTTAAAGCCAATAAGGGACTTGTTAGGAGGAAGATCGACTAAGTCCCATGTATGAGTTTTCTCCAAAGCCTGAAGTTTTTCAGACATAGCTTGCTACCAAAGAGGGTTAGTACTTGCCTCACAATAAGAGCGAGGCTCATGAAGGGTTGCAATAGAAGAATAACAATGAAAATCAATATGATAATGAGGAGTTTATCTTACCCGTGTAGAACGACGAAGGGTGTGTTAGTGTAAGACCTAGACCAATACATTGTTTGTAACTTTTATTATTCAGTAAAAAATTATGAGACATTATTTTATCACTTCATGTATTGACCTGTGTTATGTGTTTGATAAAATATCCAAGAATGTTAATTAAGCGCTTGAGGTATCAAGGTTGAGTACTTTGATAGTAGAACCTGGAAGTTATGAGATTAACATTCTAAATATCCCTAGTCGCTTATTCCTATGAGAATAGAAATGAATTAAGACTAGTATGTACTTTGTAGGTGATCATGTTCTACGGGTCACAGATATTTGGGATATCTAGCAAAGTGCGTAGGTACAATGTTGGACATTGTATTTACAGAGCGATCACAATTTGCAATGTCTAATATTATCCTTAGACTGAAAATCATTATGACTCTTGTTGTGATTTTTAGTGTGCTTTGACATACGCGTAACATGACCGTAAAAGGTTGACAAGTATAAGTATGATTGGATATGGTGAGAATTATAAGTAAGAGCATGAGTGAAGTGAAAGGATTGACCCTCTCATGTAAATGAGAGCAGATGTCACTGGTCGCTTGATAGACAAGATTGGGAAGAAGGATTGACCCTCTCATGAAAATGAGAGCAGATGTCACTGGCCGCTTGATAGACAAGATTGGAAAGAGTGTGACTGCACCCGAATGAAATGATTAGGTCATTTATTTGAACTTATCAGTGTTTTCATAGAGATCAAGAAAGTGATTTAATGCTAAGTAAGGGTGTTTGGGACATGCCTTATGCTAATCATGATATCGGAGGTCAAGGGATGAATTTGAATTGTAGTAGGGCTGTTGACACCGCTCATCAACTATTTAATTTAGGATGATTATAGTGTCTTACTAGAGATCACCTATGATTTATGAGTTATTAAACTCATTACCTTTATTAAATAGTCCTACAGAACGCACATGGATGACGAAAAACCAAAAAGAGTATTTTTAGTTTTTCACCTTAAGTCAAAATTCGGCTATTGGGCTGGATCAGGTATTTGGGCCAATTTTGGTTATTGGACCCAATATGGATGAGAAATATTATTTATCATTTCTTAGATGATTTTTAAGACAAAGATTATTTATAAAATATGATGTCTTAAGTGAAAATATGTAAGTAAATAAATAGGAGATAATTTAGGAAGTTTGTCTTAAGTTAAGACAAGATTAATGTGAGATGAGTTAAAAGACAATTCTTGTTAATTATCCACATTAAGAGTCACAGAATTGGAGGGTTTTTTCAAACGAATTTTATTTTAATTAAACACTTAACAAAGTCCTAATGACATTAGGATTGTTAAGTGGTTTAATGTTCAAAAACTCTTCTTTATAAAAACAATTAAAACCCTACCTTTTATTTTACTTATGAGCCATCCCCTTTCAAACACCTCCATTGCCATGAGGTTCCACTTAAAATCAAAGAGATTGATTTTTTGAGTTTTCTCAAGAATAGCGATAGATCAATGTGGTGCCTTTAGTTTGCGAAATTCTCATCCGATTGACATGAACAAGGTGAACCGATTCTATCTTTGTGCTAGTACACTTTCTGTTAATCCGTGTGTTAATTTTGTAGAGGAATCACGTGTGGGGTTCTTTTACGGTGTCACAAAGGTCGTCTTGAAGTATTATGAGGCGGTAGATACTTGGTGTTTGCCCACATACCTCACGACCTAAGAAAAAGAAACACATGGTGAGTTCTTTTTCACTAAAGTTTACATTTTTCGATTCACTAGTTATCAATTAGGAATAAATATATGTGTTTCTTGATTTTTGATGATTATATTGGTTTCCTTTCTTGTGTTCTTGATTGTAATTTCTGATGCCATTAGTCTTAGAACACGTTAGAAATCCCAACAGGGTGGTGTTAAGCGCAGGTGGAAGTGTAGGTGTAGGATCAACAGTTGGAGCAGAATTAATAGGAGCAGGTGCGAAAGGCCGAATATTGAGCATATCAAAATTGACTGCGTTAGAACTTGAAAACAACTTAGAGTCAGTAGTATCAGGGTGGTGAAATTTAGAAAGAAATGAGAACATGGTATTTTCCAGAAGGTAACATGACAAGATATGCAAAGTTTATTTGTGATAGGATTCCAACAATGATACCCTTTGTGTTCAACTCCATACCCATGAAAACAACATAAACGAGCACTTGGTTCTAATTTTGTACATTCATGGGGTTGTAAAAGAATAAAACATGTGTAACCAAAAAGTTTAAGGATGGAATAGTCAGGAGGCTTACCAAATGATTTTTCAAAGGTGATAAATGTTGGAGAACTAAGGTAGGAACTCTATTAATACTGTGGACAGTGGTAAGAGCTACTTCCCCCCAAAATTTTCCTGGATAAGAGGCAGAAAGAAGAATAGCACGAACAGAATCAAGTATGTGACGATGTTTTTTGTTCAGCTCATCCATTTTGTTGGGAAGTGTGAGGACAAGAACGTTGAACCAAAGTACCCTGTTGACTGAGAAATTGGAGTAAAGATGAATCCCAATATTTCATAGCATTATCTGTTTGAAGAATTTAATAGGAGAAGAGAACTGAGTTTTAATCATATTAGCAATGAAATGTAAATTTGTGGCAATTCAGATCGATTTTTCAAAAAATAAATCCATGTATAACGTGAATAATCATCAATAAATAAAACAAAATAACGAAAACCATTGATTGAAGAAATATGGGAAGGTCCCCAAATGTCAGAATGAATTAAACCAAAGGGACTGTTTAAAATATAGTTACTAAGTTTAAAAGACAATGTTGGTTGCTTTGCAAGCGAACAATGCAAACAATTAAATGACTTAAACTTTGTAGATCCTAACAAGCCAAGAGAAATTAAAGGTTGAATTTTACTAGCTAAGGCATGACCAAGACGAAGGTGCCATTGGTGAATGGAAGAAGTGGTAGTTGTAGCAGCAGACAAAAATTTTAGAGGAAGATGAAGAGAGGTAAGCTCAAATAATCGACCCACCCTGTGACCCGTTTCAAGAATCTGTCCTGTTTGTGGATCCTATACCTGACAACAAGGAGAAAAGTTAACATTCAGCCCTTGTTCACATAACTGACCAACAAAGATAAGATTGAGGGCTAAATTAGGGATACAGTAGGTTTCAGGAAGACTAAGGTTGTAGGTAGATGCATGACCAACATAAATGATATTCATTTTACTACCATTGGCAGTTTAGATCAGGGGCAAGGAAGAAATCAAGGATGTGGGGGGCAACATTTTACCATTATCAGTCATATGGTTACAATAGGCAGAGTCAAAATACCAATGAGAGTTACCTGAAGTGATAGACATGGCAGCAGATGAATTGAAAGAGATAACCTGTTTGAATAGTGCTTTAAGATCACTTATAGTGAGGGTAGTATAACACTCGGTAGCAGCAGTAGAGACGAAAGAAAATCCAAGCTTTGGGATGTTCTTGGGTTTAAAGACCTTGCCTTTTGGTTGTGGGGGAGAGTCGGTAAATTCTCAAGAATATGACTGAGAGCATTGACAATATCTGCATTCAATAGTAGGACAATTAGAAAAAACATGACCAGTTTGATTGCAATTCTTACAAGTGCTGCTAGATTTGTGATGTGAGGGTCGAGTAGTTGTAAGGACAATTTCAGAGTTTGATATTTTATTAAGATTAAGGCGTGTTTTTTTGAAAATTATTTATTGTATGGCCATATCCAATGTAGGAAGAGGATCTCAGTGCAATAGAGAGGCTCAAACAGCTTTGTACTCAGGTTGAAGAGCCATGAGAACTTGAATAAGATGAAGATGATCTTCACTGATATTTGCCTAAAATAGTTGATTCCAAATCGGTTGAACTTGAGCAAGAAAATCATTCATAGATTGACTAGATTCTTATTTCAGATTATGAAGCGTAGTCCACAACTGAAAATAATGTGCACGTCCAGTGTTTCGATATCTACTGGCTAAGAAATCCGAAATTTCTTTTGCACTATCATAATCAACAAATTGTATTTGAATGGATAGGATAGAGGCGTTACAAAACCAAGTAATAATCTTATGATTTTTTCTATCCCAATCTTCAAGGTGATCAGCGAATGTAACATCAGTTTCGTCTTGTTGTTTGGGTTTAGGGTTTAGGGTTTTCTATGATAACAAGATGCCAGAGTTTGTGGCCAATCAAGAAACTTTTCATTCCTCAGACTTGTAGATTGTAGTTTGAACCAGACAAAACTGTTGTAACATCTTGAAATTTATTAGGATTAATCTACAAGGAAAATAGATTAACACAAAAGCAAATCAGACTGAATTATGAAGTGGCAGAAAAGCTATAGAAAAATTTGCAGTGAACACGACTTGAGGACACCCCCGTGCTATGTGTGTAGAAGAGCATGACACCGTGCTCATATCTGGAAAACAGCACGATCACGTGCTAAATTTATTACAGATCAAGATTGTGCACGATTAAACAAAAACTCATGTAGAAAATGCACGACACGAGCACAAACATGACCCGTGCTCAAGGTCATATTATCTAGGCTGTATATGATCAAACCAACTGAACATTCTGTTTATTTCGAAACAAAGAAAAAATAAGTGAGGAGCCTAGAAAGATAAAGAAGAAACCCTAGAAACGTGAAAGGAGACATTTAAGCAAGGAAACAACTAATTTCTTGCAAGTTTGTGGTTGAATTCACTAAGGTAAGCTTAGGTGTTAAGCCTAGGTGTGATATTGAGCATATATGTGTAATTTATATGCTCATGGAATTTTTGAAATTTATGAAAGGAGATGAGTTAGTGATTAAATGGTTAGGAAAGTGTTTAGTTGAATAAGAGGCATTCAAATTGATGATTGGTATGCTTAAAACGAGCTTAGAATGCAAGGATGAGATTATAGTATGCTTGAAAAGCTACTGAGATATGGAGATTTATGAGTTAATAACTATATTGAATGTTTCTATTAACGAAACAAGTTGAGAACAAGTAATTAACAACCTTTATATGATTAATATTGTACAGAAGGATCTGTACGACGATTGGACCGAAGTTGAGCTCAATGCCAACTTCGTACGAGTTTCGAGGTAAGTGTTCTAACGCTTACAATTTACATTTGTATGATTAATTCATACTTGTAAGAATGTAAATGAAAAAAAAAGCTAGAAAAAAAGAAAGGTTCTAAAAGAATTTGTATATGTTAAGCTTGGTGTAAGCTTTAAGTGAAAGCTTTATGCTTTGTTTAAACGAAAGCTATATGGTTACCTTTGTGATTATTATCTTTGTGAATATGATGATTAATTGAGCTATGTGCATATGATCTGTGTGATTATATTATGTGATTCTGTGTGGGAAATGTTGTGTGTTATTGATATGAATGTTCATTTACATTCATGTATTGCATATCATTTATATGACACGATTCCTGTGTGTATTACGGACATGTCGTGTGCTGTCCTTGGATGATTTTTATACTGTCCTTACGAGCTATATGCTCAGAGCTGTGTTCTCAAGCTGTGTGCCAATCCTCTTCTGTGTGTTATAGAGGAATCCTCTGCTGTGTGCTAAAGAGGACGAAAACTCGGGGTACATTCTATGTAGATTGCACTAGCATTGCATAATCATTTACATTCATACGAATACGATGCCATAATAATAGATCCTGTGTGGATATTAATGCTCTGTCCTGAATCAATATGTGTGGCCTGTGTGCTTTAAACTGATGAATCTATGTGAGATTTGCTGTGTGAAATTGAATGGTTCGGATATATGTGTTATGTGCTTATGTTTGGTTTGTGAGATTGGTTTGAGAGGCTATGTGAAAGCAAATAGTGTTTTATTGTGTGGAATGGTATACATAATACCTTAATAACATATAAGATATCTAGAAATGCTATTGTGTGATAATATACTTGAAATCAGAATGTATATATGTATTTTTGAAACTCAACACGACCATCGTGTTGACCGGCACACCCTCGTGCTTAGACCAATTTGAATAGCACGCTTTGTGTTTAAGATGAATTTGGAAAATTGTTATGAGCACAACCCCGTGCTCAACAGGGCACGACCTGTGCCTACTCAGAAAACAATGATGAGCACGAACTCGTGCTCTTCGAGCACGCCCCCATGCTAATTGGAGATTCCCCTGAGCTTCATTTTAACAGTAAACTGGTTAACACTTACTGATTATTTGTATATACTTATCTCTGTGTGTTGTTTAATGTTGTGCAGAGCGTAGGTAGCTACTCATTGGACCAGAGAGTTGCTATGATCAGAGTACGAGAGCTCTCCGTCTGAGATCTGGCTCCAGGGTTTTCGTTTTGATATTTTGACATGTACTTGTTGTACATATTGTATATACACACACATTTATAGTTTGATATGTTTTTTTTTCAAACTTATGTTTTAGCTTCTGCTTTTATAAATGTTTTTATGACACTATTGGGCTGCATTTTTAATGAAAGAGTGTGGAACCTGTTTTTAAATATCTGTTTTCCTGATAAATCATATAAATATATATAAATGATATAAAATCAAATATAAAGTCAGAGGAGAGAGAATTTAAAAAGATATATACACGCTATTTTATAAAACTCGGCCCAATCCTATTTATTCGTATAACAAATCAATAGCGGAAGCAAAATAGTTTGAAAACATTCAAACTAAAAACCTGCGTGTATATACAAAAATGTACAATATGTACAAATCCAAAATACAAAAATGACAACAGGAGCTCGACCTCTGACGTAGCTCTGGAAAATAGCGGTCAACTCTGTAGTCCAGTGAGAAAGAACAGCTACCTACGATCTGCACAATCATGTAAACAAAACGGGGTGAGTATAAACAATACTCAGTAAATATTCGCAGCTTTTCACTTAAACATGATGTGCAGGGGAAAGTATAAACCAGTA